>CAUHTR010004876.1:0-32763 GCA_959609185.1 Schmidtea polychroa | reverse complement strand
ATAGTCTTCAAGCTCTCTTTTTAATTGAATATATATATATATATATATATATTTTAAACAAAATAATTTCAACATAACAGAAACTAGGGTTTCTAATCTGGATATCAAACCAATTTTTGCTTTTCGGTAAACCAGATAATTTTGTATGAAATTTAAAAATAAAAATCTGTATCAATAGGAATTCTCTTATTTTCTTCACTAGTGTTCTTTTCGGCTATTAACAAAGAAATGAAAAGCAAAGTAAACAATCACATACGAAATTGGAAATATTTACAATAATTTCAAACACATAATATATATAAATAATAAGTAATATAGCTATATCCTGTTTCTATTATCTTTTTTTATTGAATTCTTTTAAATTAAAATAATTTATGAAATTAAATAATAAATTGAAGTTTAATTTTTTGGGTGAGTGCGATCAGGTTCTCAAATGTTTTGAGGGTGCGAAGTTCTCACTGCAAACTGGTTATTAAATATTTTGAATCACACCACTGACTTGAACCCATGATAAATTGTAATGCTATCGAGTTCCAGGGAACATACACAAGCATCACATGAAGACCATCAAAACTATAAATGAGTATCAATTAATCAAGAAAACAATTAAAGGAATATTAAACAAATAAAATAAATTGCCAATGCTGGAAGTTCGAAATGATAGCATAAGCATTTAAAACTAAACAAATTAGTATAAAATCGCCAAAAAACAGCAAAAAAGGACGAAAATTCATTATGGTGATGAAAAATGGTATATTTTATGCAAATTTTGACCTTCTGGACTGTTCATTAGTAAGTGTATTATTTATCAATAAATTGTTAACTTTATGATTGCTCCTTTGGTTTTATTTCTCACATTATATCACACTCCATAAAGTTCAGTTGGAAGTTCGGGCCCTGCTGTGTTTGAACGACAGATCCCTTGGTACAGAGTGCCAGAAGAAATTCTGGCCTATAGTCGCAAACCTATTAAGATTGACGATTGGGAGGAACTTAACGGACACACATAAGTTCGCCAGAGCACCCTAGGTATGTTTTAAAATAATTGTACCAAGATCTATCAATAGGGAATAGTCGGGAATTTCTAATCGGTTAATTTACAAATAGTCCTTGCAAGCAGCCGTAGCTGAAGTGAACCCGTAGTCATTTAAAATTCACTTAGCACTCTTACTATGAAACAAGTAAGTAATGATCCTATTTCTGAAGTTCAAGTTAATATATTGTCAAGTTCGGAAAGTGAAAAAATCAGATCTAAGCACACTGATCAAAAATATGTGTTGGTATTAACTTATTCTGAAGGTTTCGGAGAATTCAAGCATAAGATCGTTAAACATATAGATAAGACTATCTTTAAGACTGTTTCAACGTCTTGCAAGATTGGTAACATTTTCACTAATAAATCTCCAACTTCAGTTGGTCTGTGTTCAGAAATCGTGTATCAATTTTCATTTCTATTTTCTATTTTCATTTAGTTGTTATTAATACGATTCTTAGCCTGAAGAAGACTGGCGCTTAATTTTGAAGATTAGATTCTCAGCATAAGAGTGGAACATATCGAAAATTATTATGAAAAAATCTTTCCGTTGTGTGGCTTGCGTCATGGGATCCGGATATATATAAAATAAATTGCTTGACTATGAATCAGTAAATATATCAAAAACATCGATATATTTACAAATTTATAGTCAAGCTTTTTAACCCTTAAATGCATGAATTTTACAATTGCATTGCATTAACACTGACCACAGTACTATCACAATTATTATTGACAAAAAACATAGACAAAACATAGATTTTATTTTTATTTTCACTTGAATTCATTGACAGACTGTTTATCTTATTGCCAGACTAAAAAAATATACCGCTGTCATTAATCATAAATAATTATATTTAAATATTTGGTACGATGGAAATTTCCATCACAATGCATTTAAGGGTTAATAAATACATTGGAAAAGAAATCAGTGGTGAAATTTGAAAAAATGTTCTTATATCTTATATTCTTATAGCTTTTGGGTGGTAGAGGCTTTAATAATAGTTGTGATAACCATATTTACACTAATAATAGCAATAATAATAATAATAATGGTAACAGTTGCAGTAACAGTTGCAGCCAAAATCATAATAATAATGATGATGAAAGCTATGATAATATTGTCAATGATACTACTACTAATGCTAATAATAATAATAATAATAATAATAATAATAATAATAATAATAATAATAATAATAATAATAATAATAATAATATTAAACAACTAAATGATAATATAAGCATTTTCCTATGAAGTATATATTCAATAAAATGAAAGAATTTTCAACTGTAAAAATAATACTTATCAATTTTCTGGAATTTAGTTGTTTCAATTTTCAAATGTTTTTTTATCTTCTCTTTTATTTCCATTTTCTCAATAGTTCAAAATAAATCTTTTTTAAGAATTTAAAATTAAATTTACTCTAAAATTCAAATTAAATAAAAAAAATTCTAAGTTTTTAAAACTTTTACAACTGATTTTTTATTTTTTTTTAATAAATACAGGTATATCTCGGTAATATAGTTCCAGAGTCATTTTTTTCAATGCGAGTCATTTGCTTTTTTTTCACGCGCTATAGCATATAAACACCTTAAAACTTGTTTACACTATCATTTATTATTTGCGAAATAGCGCTAGGCTAAAAATAACAGTTTCAATTTAAAAATAAAATACGTATAAAGGGTAATACTTGTCATATGACCCTTCAACAAATCGAATTCTATTTCTTGGTGGAGAGTCTAGCGTTAATGTTGATGGTTGTTGAGGCGATGATGGATGTTGAATGATAGTATGAGTCACTGGCTTAAAATAAGATGTTAATGACTTTTGCTTCATTGAGCATCTCTTCTCTGTCGAAGAATTTCAGTGTAGCATGTGATGTCTTTTAGCAATATTTTGCCAACTTTCGAACTTATCTAAGTTATTGTCAATTCCGACTCTTCTTTTCACTAGTCTTAGGGACCATGTCTATATGGGTATACAGTGAACGTACGTAATATAAATGTGTAACACAATTGTAACACTTTTAAATTTGGAGGTCAAGTGACAAATTTGCAAAGAAACTTTGTTGATTAGCGCATGGTTGTTGTAAGAGCGAGACACGCGCCGAAAAATATTTTAGCACCTTATCTGGCGGTGCATTCCACCGGTAGGACGTATTTGATTGCGTTATTAGAAAATTTAACGTATATTCATCAAAATCATTTATTTTTAATTACAGTTATAATTAATAACGTATTATAAACATAACTTTTGTTCAATAACATAAACTGCGTCGCCAGATGATGGGCAGCATGAAAATCGGCGCCGACGTGAACGTGTTAAATCATAATTTCATACAATTAATATTGAATTAGCAACAAATTTAGAGATTAATTAATTAATTCGTCAAATTATTGGTTTCAGGATGCAGTATTTGATATTGATTAAGATGGTAGACTGATGATGAGGAGCATTTCTTCGAAATATATTTCTATTACAGTAATACCCGGCACTTACGTACACTTTAGGACAGGAGCGTGTACGTAAAACAAAAATGTACGTAAAATGAATCTACTGCTTTTAATGATGAATAATATGTTTGAAATAAACTAAAACAATAAATATATAAATAAAAAGAAAAAGAAAAAGAGGGATATTATGCATGTAGTTTTATACTTTTATTTCATACAAAATTTAGGATCCATAGAATTAATGTACACACATAGAAAAACACGTTGTTACAAGTGTACATTCATAACTTATTAGCCTAGTACATAATTTTTTCTCCATAAATTGCAAAAATCAGAAAAAATGTAAGTAATAAAAGTACTTGTACGTAAGTGTGAATCATTGTACGTATAATGGGCAAATGGGGACAAAAATGAGATGTACGTAAGTGCGAGTGAGAGTAACACGGGTATTACTTTATCTGGCGTATTCGTTTATCTATTTGAAATTTCTCATCATTTTTCCTTATATAAAAATATAAAATTGCTCATTTTAATTTGTATTATTTCTGTACAAGTTTAAACACTTAGTTCATAAAAATTATGGAAATTTTTGTTATTTACTGTAGAGAATTCTGAAGGGAAAGGGATTGTAGCTAGGTTAACTGGGTAATTGAAAATTTCCTCTAACAGTTGAATACAGATTTCCTAGACACAATAGGCTCTTAGCAAACCTCGGAGAATGATTCTGAGAACCTGATATACGACAACCGTTGTCGTATATTCACAAATCTGAGACAATAAAGTATCAGTTTCCATGAAAAAATATAACAAGACTCAAAAAATGTTTCGATTTTTCAATGTTAAATGTTGATTTGACCCGTTGGTTATCGTCTGGAATCATTCAATCCGACGCTTAACGGTATGATTAATGTAAAAACTGTCTGTTTATCAATCGCTGAAATTTGTCATATCGAATTTGGTGTTTGGTCGAAAATGTATTTCATAGTGAAATATTTTAGTCACTCCAAACCAAATTTCAAACACAATTTCATCAGACAATTAAAAAATTTGCTCCCACCTTCCCACTGAAACAACTGAAAATCATTCAGAAAAATTTGTGACTAACAGATTGCAATAATGAATAATAATAATTCTTTATTGAAAATGAAATTGTTTGGCAGATATTTCATATAGATATCTCTTATATATCCTATATATATATATATATCCTATATATCCTATATATCCTATATCCTATATATCCTATATCCTATATATCCTATATATCCTATATCCTATATATCCTATATCCTATATATCCTATATATCCTATATATCCTATATATCCTATATCCTATATATATATATATATATATATCCTACTCTCGTGTCTGTGATTAGAGCATAAATATGTTTGGACACTTTTTATAATAAATTAATTTTTGAATATTACAAATCCAAATGATTGAAATTTAAAAAAATATTAGAAACCATAAGAAAATTTTGGTAGTGTTTGTGTACGATAAACAACATCAAATATTGTACAGTCAGCACAGATTATTATTTTGACAAAGGTCACAGAAATTGTCTAATATTAGAAGATGCTTGTTTTAACATGCCAGGACAACTTTACAATTTATCAGTAGTATTATTCACGTGTTAGAGTTGGTGTGTAAAAGTATTACTCATATCATCTGCTAGTAGTAGAATTTTTATATTATTATTATCATCATTATTGGACTGAACAAAGCTGGCTGTTCTAAAAGAAATCTATGACGCATAGGCATCATCAGACATTGTCATCCAGGCAAGTCATGCGATTTCTGTGACTGACAAAACAATTGCAGATGTTAGAAAATTCTAGACAATTTATTAAAATAATATCAAACTGCAATGAGCAACCAAAATGAAATATAACTCAGTTTTTTAAAAATTAGAAAATTGTTTTTAATAAGTGTTTTTTTTTCATACAATAATTTTTACTAATATTAACGAACAAGGAAATTTTTGCGTTGTTAATAGAGGTCAATTTGACAGTAGTAACAAGTTACACAAATATCCTCCACATGTGGTGTTCAGTTACAACCAATTTTGTCTTTGTTGAAGTATTTGAGATCTGCGAACAGAAAGTAGTGACTAATGTGCCTGTCATGTAACAGTCATGTCGGTAAAAATAGTAACAGACAACTTCTAGAAATTAACAAGGAGAAACCATGTGATTATTAATGAAATCAGCCAATAGAAATCGAGCTACGAATGAATTTTCCTTCCATCGATGCCAGTCTGAGAGTTGCATCATCAGACAAAGAAAAATCAATAATTTATTAGCGGAAATGAATAATGAATTAAACATCCATTAATCATTTTGGAAAATTCGTTGTTAAACATCAAACATCGTTTTGGAACTGAACGCCCATTGTTACACTGATTTGTTTTAAAATCTCGGAAAATGATGCAAGTTTAAACTTAATATATCACTGGCCTAGTATACACAAGTTGCATGTGTCAACAGGCAGCTGCTGAAACCTTCATCAATCTGCGTGCGTGTATTTAGTAATGATGACACGTCATACACCTAATTCTTATGATAATATTATTAGGTAATTATGCTTCAGGTTTGTTAATAATAAATTATTTATTCAAATAACTCTCAAATAGCAAACAAAATTTCAAATCAAGACAAATAAATTAAGATAAACTCATTTATTTAAATAAAATAATTGCTACAACAATAATTCAAATAATAGGGCTAAAAAATCAATTACAAAACTTGAACCAGCAATGCAACACGGATAATAGAAATTATCATTTGAAAATAGTCGATAAATGATCCTGGAGCTAAGCAGCAAGAAATATTCTAACAAGTAACAGGAACAAAAATTAATTGGTACTCTAGTGATTTAGACTCTCATATTACAGCTGGTTTTCTTTTCTCGTTTTCTTACGGTAGTTTGGCGGCCAGAAAAAACAATACAATTAACATAATAATAATAATAATAATTTCAAACTACCTACAGAAACAGTTATTTATCAAAACTGAAAATGTACAAAAATATTAGAAAAATAAAAACTGCCAAATAGTAACAACAGAATTACATACAAGTTCCACTCGAATGTTGTTATTATTCATTTAAATTCAAAATAATGTTCACCATCAAATTCTCTCTCTCTCTCTCTCTCTCTCTATTTCTTCAAAGCCAAATATATTATGTCATCAAGCTTAAATAGAAATAATCTGCGATTTGCATTGTATTATCTGGATAAATAAGATTAACCCCTGGTTGTTGATGATAACTCGAAGGAAAAAAAAATCAACAAAAAACATCTATTTACACACACACACACACACGAGCCAAAGCTTAACTTGTTTATAACACAAAATGTTTATCGATGGTACACCATTGTACCGAATAACGCCGCCGCTGCCGCCGCCACTGCTGCTGCTGCTGCTGCAATGTGATGGATATAATGAAATCAGAAAATATTTTGTGACATCTTACAATATGAATTCGATAAACAAGAACAATTATTCCATTTCTGTTGAACCCAGCAAAGAAATCAATGCGCAAATATTCTTTTAGAAAAATATAATAATAATAGCAACAATAATAATAACAATAAAAAAGAACACCAAACTATACACGAATCTACATTTATAAAATTTACCAAACATATAAATATATATGTTTGAAACTGCAAGCACCAACGTTTGCACATTATCCATCAATGGAGGAGTAAATGCCAATTAACAAATGATAAGCAATATGGTTATATATAATATATATATAAATAAAATACAATTACACGCAGATTGAAACCAAGGTAAATGCAGACGGATATCTAAATAAACACATAAAAAGAGAACATTTGGACATTCATCAAACTACAGCAATAATTAATTTAATAATAATAATGCAAATCATTACATATCGGAAAAAATTATTCTCAATAACTCAGAATAAAAACATTTTCAGAGAAAAATGTAATACAACTCTTGTAATTTCTACCAAATCACCAAATAATCAATAATAAAATATATAAACGGGTGCTCGAACAAGAGTAAAATCGTGAATTGATAGTTCATGAGGATGAGGGTGATATATAGCGTCCCCCGATAACTCTCATCACTATAGTAACAATCAAATGATAATAATAGCATTATATATATATAGAAACTAATCGAGTAGACATCTAGTAACCCAATCGAACCGAATAGCACACGCGCAATATAAAAGTGAAAACACAGGATAAATATTAATAATGATAAACGAGGGAACAACGGCACACACACACAAAAACAAAAATCAATAATAATAATAAATAGTACAAGGACATCAATATATTTCTATAAATCATCAACTCTAATGTCAGTAGAATATTTTGTTCTGGATTAATTTAACTCTTGATTAATTAATTAAATTTCAATTTATAAATCTTCTCTTTCATCGCTGTTACTGGCGGCCGAGTTGCGTTTCCGTCCGTCACCAATCGTACCGAACATCGATTCGGGAGGTGGTGCGATTGTCCGATGGGACTGTCGCAGAAGGACCCCAGCAGCCGTGGCAGCGCCAGACGAGACTTGCTGTTGCTGATGGTGGTGATCGTTGCCCCCATTGCTGTTGTCGAGTTTCGATGCCCAGGACGTGACTGAATCATGATTATTCGAGTCACTGGGACAGTTCTTCCAAAGATATTTTACATTGCCAAATCGGGAGTCGTCGGCATAATTCTGATGGTTGCAACAGCCTCCTCCAGCAACACCATTGCTACTATTATTGTTGGGATTCGCGCTTGAAAAGAAAACAGGTTTCGACGCGGTCCACGAATCCGAGTTGTTGCCAACATTCCCATTGACAAGGTGGTAATGATTACTGTTGTTGTTATTATTATTATTATTATTGCAATTAGGCGGCGGGGAATCGGCTGAAATGTGGTCGAGAATGTAGTTGTTATCCGACAGGAATAATTGCTGATTACTATCGCGGTTGGAAGGCGGAGAATAGACGTTCGGATAATACGAATCGTAAAAGGCGCTGTCATTGCTAGGGTAATAATGATTGCTGACCGCCGCCGAGCGATGGTGGGAATCTGTGGCTGACATTGACGGCTGCATGTTTGAGTATTGTGGCTGATAAAATACAGGAGTATCCTTGAATCCATTGAGTCGGTTGCGAACTTGAGCGTCAGTCGATGACGAGTAACAGTCGGAAATGCTGTTACGGTTCCAACTGTCTTCGGGCATCATTTTGAATGGGGTAGAATTAAGAGAATGGAAGCCTGACGATGATTGTTGCTTAGTTGAGTCATGGAGAGACGACATAGAGAACTGGGGAGACATTCCGGTGCTAGTCGGAGGCGGCATGACGATACCGTCGATATTTGTTCCTTCTGTTGAGCTGGTCGACGGGGTGATTTTCGCTTTCGATGACCGCAAAATTCGATCGATGATTTCTTTGGCATCCCCGTCATCCATCCGAGACACTTCCGGCCAAATCCATTCGGGACTGCAAGTATTCGGGGTACAGTTGCCCTCATCACTCGACGGGGTGGAATTGCGAGGTTGTTGATCCCAGACTCGCATCACAAGATGAGCAATCAATTGTTTGGCTCGATGGATTTGTAGCCACGCCGTTTCCTCACTGTTTACTGTTCCATTCTCATAAACTGATATCTCAAAATCTGCTGTGTCTCCAGGAGCACGCAACTCATCCTTCGGGGGACTTTTGATCTCAGTTCCTGTTTCTTTCTGTACCGTCGTGATGATTGATCCTTGTGTACCAATAACCTTGCCAACTAGTCGTTGTGGCACTCCGATTGTCGCCGTTGCCAATGGCGTTCGATTGCCGAGCATAGGAGGACTACGAGGTCGTTCACCCATCAAACCAGCTATGTTACCGAGTTTATTGCGAGTTATTTGATCAGCTAATTGCTGGATAATCTGGCCGACTTTAATTGCAGTTTCTGGAACTGCTTCGATCAAGAAAACGTGATCCTCTTTCTCGTTTGGAGTAGCGATCAAAGCGCCTGTTGTTTGACGAATTGTTTTGATTTTTTTGCCTGAAAATTATAATTATTCGAATTTAATAATTAATAAAATGAAAACAGGTAAATATCAACAACTCAAATTGAGTGTTATATAAACCACGGATCCAAAAAAAGTTTCCAACCAATGAAAATACGATCCAAAATAACGAAGAAAAAAACGTATATGATAAAACAGAGAATCGAATAAACATAAGAAATACTAACCTTCTTTTCCAACGATTTCTGAAACATGCTCCTTGCTGGGAACGCGAACACCTAGCACCAAATATTGCTTTTGGGTTAAATGAGACCCAGAGCTGCCATGCTTATGCTTGAAAAAGTTAGAAATCCTACTACTATTGCTGTTTTTCATCGTCGCAGAACGATTAAGCACTTCATCTAAATCTTGACCGACAAGAAATCCCATTTTCGACGCCATTGATTGATATTCGATTAATTCCACGGGACTTTGTCTGTTCATTGAGTATGAGTTTGCCGTGTTTGAGCTGGGAGAATTTTGAGGGAACAGCTGCATTATTGGGGCATTTAATCTCATCATATCCATTTCTCGACCTAATCGGTTTGAAACTGGAAGGGGTGTATTTGATGTCGACTGTGAAAAATGACGTGGAGTTACACGATTATCGTAAGGAGAATTATGTGCACTGTTTGATCGACTTATATTGCAATTAGGTTTGATATTCATGGCTTGAAGTCTCGAAGATAAGATATAATCAAAATCTTTGTTGTGGTCCAATTGGGGCATATCATTCGAAATGGAATTACTATTGGAATGGTGGTGTAGGGAATCTACTTCAGAAATAGAATACATCTTAGAATCTTGATTTAAACTTTGCATAAAATGACTGGTTTGGTTATAAAATTGATTATACATTTCTGGTTTAGGGATATAATTATCGTGATATCCGATTTGAGATGAGAATTCATTCATTGGATTATCAGATAAATTAAATCGAAGGCCTTGATTTTGTGTTTGGTTGAACGAAGCACTTAACATCGGATAAATACTAAAATTGTCTAAAATTAAATAACAATAATCATCGATTTTTTATAATAAAATGCACATTATAAGTATTTTAAACTTTGATAACAAACAACCAATCAGAATCAGGGTAGCCATTAGTTAATAATTTTCCATTGGCTTATTGACACAAGGCCAATTGTGAATGAAATTTGTATAACATGAGTCAGGTAGGTTAATCTATCACTAGCGTCAAGTAATTCAAAGTGTGTGTACTTTCGCGTGTACAAAATATCCAATAATAAGGATATATGCAACAAAGAAAATAAATAATATCATGAGTAATATCTTTGTTTCTAAAATAAAAAATTCCAAAATATCCTTAAATCTTATTAACAAGATAAAAATTAAAATTTTAATCTAAATACTTATCGGCAGAAGCGACGAAATTATTAACAACAATTATTAAAATACAAACTTCCTATATCACTATCAAAATTTATTTCATTTATCAATGGCTACCGCAGTTTCTTTTATAGAAATATAGTTAGCCTGTTAAAATTAAAGAAATCAGATAATTTCTTAATAGTATAATTAAATAAAAATCTATTATATAAATTTATAAAAACGTGTAAAATAAAATATTAATAACTTTAAATGAATAAATGAAAGTATGATTGAAAACGCATTCCAGCACTGAAATTTTAAAACATTTAAACAAATATGAATGTGTTTATTTAAACAGCTATGAAATCTTTATATAGCATGATGTTGGTAGGAAAAGCTTTATTACATTAATTTTTATTAAAAATAATATATTTTATGAAAAAGAATAATAAATTAAAAAATAATATGTTGCCTACCTTTTAAAATAGCTGTCCAAATATAATAAAATATAATGAAATCAAGTAACTTCAAGTAAGAAAAATTATTTTAAGTTATGGAAATTTTAAAATTTATAAACAAAATTAAAAATTAATGCATTAGATGCCGTAATAGATTTTTAACTATGACGCATTAAGCAATTATCCTCATTGGTTATTTGTTGGAACAAGTTTGATTCATGTGCCAATCGGTTGAAGGTTTATGCCAAATTTTAGTTGTTTTGGAAAATATTATCAGCGTACAATGCAATGCCGTGCCGTAAATTACGAGAAACGTGTAATTTATAACTTGTTTTTGGATCACATCAAATTTCGTTTGAAACTTGAAACAAAATAAATTTTTTTGTTAATTATTCAATATTTATTTTTTAATTATGAAACAAGATTTTATTTCATTGTGTTGATGATTATAAATCATTTTATTAGAAAAATAGTACAATTTGTAATTTATAAAAATTAAATCTTATTTATTTATTCCAAATTCGTCAATTCTCTTGTAAACCGATTTATGTTATTCAATTCCCATTTCTTGAACTTGATCTGCCAAATATCCCCATATGGGGACATCCACTTTTTATTTTTCTTACATATTTAATGCATACATTTTATTAAATATAGTTTAGTAATGAAATAGTGAAAACTCGAATTGAAATATAAAAATATTTAATGTCAATAAACTACAGAATATACAAAGGACATTAGAAATAACGAAAAAATAATGAGAACAAAAATAAAATATTTCGCAGATAAAAATAAAATTGAACACCAACCAACATGTGTATATACATAGAAAAATTAGCACAATTTTAAGATTAGAACTCTCTTTATATCACAGATTCTTTTTCACAGATTTTTTGATCAATTGCCTTGAAATTTCCATTAGGATTCAGGTGAACATTTCTCGTCAGATCGTCACTTTCAAGTTCATAATAATTGATGTACTGATCATTTGGATCAATCTGAGTATCAGTTAAATGAGTAAATTTCTCATCATTTTGTATCCTAGAAATATAATAAACGCAAATTGAGAGGTATTTTTCAAAAAATTTTGTCGATTACATACTCGCTATATACAGATCCAGCACTCGGTGAACAAGTGATCTTTGATCGGTTTCTGTAATATAACAGAGACAACAGTCCGATAATGAACACCAAGCACATGACTGTGACAAGGAGCACTATGATCGTATTTTGCATAAACCTCGCCGTAGAACTCTGTCAATAGTGAAAAATAGAAATTCAATTTTATTGCGTAATATTGATTAAAAGGTCTTATGTCATAATCAAGTATTTGATAAGGCTAATTGTTATTTTTAATTCCTTTTATGGTGGCGCAACTAATATTTGGATTGCACAATTGATAAACACACGATTTGAATCATCGTGGCGGTAGGACGAATACATGTGGTATTACGATCATAATTAATATTAGATATGTCCAATTTGAGTTTCGTAAGATGAGATTAATTTTAATTATTAATTTTTTATTAATCCATCGAGAAATGTGATTAGCATTTCTCATATACAAAATCACGCCACAATCACAAAGTATATCACGATGGTTTATGGGTCATTTAAATGTGTCAAGTGATCAAATCCAGACAAACACAGAATTATCAGTTTATTTATGCTTTGACATTGAACATTTTCGTTTGTCAAATGGAGCTAGCCAAGAGTCAATACACGATATGTTCATTTGAATGGATTATGCATTTGGGTACCCTACAAAGATGATGGCATGGAGAGGTGCGAGAGAATTTTCACACACACCTGTAACACCTACACTATTGCTTTGCTGATTGACCCCGTATCCAATCAGATAGCTCAAGTCAATTTTTACAGAAATGGATACACAAGTAAAAGAAAATGTCAGAAGAACAAGTAAAGAATATCTAAAAGCATACATTTGTAAATTTGCGATGATTATTAGACAAATATCATCGCTTAGAAAGTGTTAGAGAAAACAAACGGGAATTAATCATAACCACATGGACTGAATCAATTTCATCTCAAATGAGATACTTTATAGGGTTAACTCAACACTCAGAATGATCTCATAAAATAAATATTTGTTTTTTGTGGTAATAATGGCAATTATTCAGAGACTCGTTTTCTGAATCGCTTTATGGGTTCGCTTTATGTTCAATTGAATATTGATGAAAATGTCTCTCTTTGGTTGACTAGAGCGAATTAAAAATTTTTTTTGACATGGATTAATTAAATTCAAAGCAATAGATTGAAAATAAAATCCTTCTTGCAGTGAAAGGGTTAAAATTTGATTATCTGTTCTTTTTACCGGTTGCTTATTTAGAAATGGAGTTTGAAAAGTTTTATTCGGTTGATCGAATAGTAATTTGTGCTTAATAATTTTTTGAACAAGAAAATGGGAAAAGCTAGACCGATGTGCCTTGTAAATTTTTTTAGTGACATAATAATATATATAGATGCATTCAATGGCATAAAAGGAAATTATGGAATCAAAGGTGGAAAGTTTTTATTTGAAATTCAAAGTTGACCTAAATAGAGATGTTCAATTAGGAATCATTTACAATTTTCCAACTATAGTTAAATTTGCACGGATGTTGGTTGTACTAGGAATGTTTATTGTAATTAAACAATGTAAGTTTTTATTAGAAAGCGCCACTCAAACATTCGTTTTATGACATATTTCGACACTTGCCATCATCAGACAGGATAGAAAAAAATATCGATATTATAGATTTTATAATTTTTATTTTTGACAATCTATAAATTTTAAAAAATCTCAAATTTAAAATTATCTAACATAGACACAATTTACAATCCAGATTATTTAAAATCATTCACAGCATTTGTACATTAATTTTGGGATCAAATTACCTTATCAACAAAGCTTCACATATTACTTGTTCCTCATAATTATCAAAATTTTAAAATTAGATATGCCTGTTTTAACCATATATAATGCTTACTTGGGTCGATAATGCCCACGTGCTCGAATACAGAGATGACGAGAACTCTTCAATGTATGTGGCATACCACACGTTACATATAAGGGTACTTCCGTGTTATCTTACCCCCCAAAAATTAAATTAAAAAAGAACACACATAATTATTATATTTATTTTCTAAATCACAGTTACAAACTCAGCAAATGTTTGTAAAGAGTTTGTAAATGGTCATCCAGGTGGCCAGAAAACCACAATGTCGCTGAGAATAGTGTCGAACACATCGGCACTGTTGCTTAGAACACGTTTGCGCCACATAAACTCACATAATCACATAAATCACAGATAGCCTTAATAAATTCATGTTCAATAATGTTCAATAACGTCATCAATAATGAATTCTCTCATTTTTTATATTGTTATTTTAATTGTATTTTATAATTTAATTTTTGGGGGTAAGATAACACGGAAGTACCCAAATAAGTTGATAAACGAGATCACAACATAACCCAATGGAAGTTTAAACCTAAACATATTGCGTAATTTACATAAATTAGATACGATCTGCTTGAGTATTTTTTTCTGTAAAATCGAGTACCGCAATACCAATACAAATTTAGACTCATTATTATATAAGTTTTATCACATTCTAATTTCTTTGTGTTTTTCGTTGAAATTATTTGAACCACAATAAATTATAATCAAATAACAATAAAACTTTTTTCGTATCGATATTCTATTTTACACCGTAACGCGTATTATTTTTGTCTTCCATTTCTTTGAAGTGAATTATTTTAAATCAATTTTAAATGAAAATAATTGAAATTGCAAAGGTATTGAAAAAATAACGAAAATTAGTAATATGGTTAAAACTCCATAAAACTTTGGCTCGATAGGTAATAAGACGTTGGATAATAAAGGTATAATAAATGTGGTAGTCGGTAGTTGATGCCATGAAAAAAACCAGATTTACGGTGGTTTTATCACACTTGGCGAATGAAATAAAGTTATAACTTAGGGTCATCTTCAAGCGTAAAACTAAACCCAAAATAAAACCTAATCCTGGTTCATTTCAGGAAACGAGTGGATAGGCGAAAATCATTTTACAAAATATTAAAAAAATGTGGAGCCATGTGATTTTGTTATGAATGCATGATCTAGTTTAAAATAAGGGACTATTATAAAATAATACGAAAAATACGGTATTTTTTATTGGAGTGGATAGTATGAAATGTTTTTTGTGATTGGGACAGTGAAGATGACGAATTTTTACACCAGGCTACAAAAAACATTAAGAACCCTTTCATTTATATAAAATATCTATCTCAGAAATCAATTCCGTTTTGTACCTAGCGCATAATACAAATTACGATTTTAGGAGCAGTTTCATTTTAAGGTTAATTTTATACGCCAGAAAAAGTCATAAACAATTAATTGAGCGTCAACATGATTTTCAGAGAATTCGCTAAAAGAGCCATTCTGCGTGAGGAAAATAGAAATTTTGTGCACTAACCCCACGTGGCGATGGTAGTCATATAAATGTACATTCCGAATAAAAAACATTAAACAAGAATCGACAAGTACGAAATAGAGATCGTATTAGTTCGTGCAAGAGCAGTAGAGAGATCGCGCTCCTTGGCACTCAAAGGGATAAATTAAATTTTGATTTTCACTTCTGATTTTTTTATATTTTCAATTGGCATTATATTAATTAAAGAATTGACTATGAATCAGTAAGCTATCGATGATTTTTTATAAATATAATATCAATATTTAATTAAAATGTATATTGAATATTTAATAATAATTACAAATCAAAATAAACATACCTTCTAAATGGAAGTAACACCAATAAATGTCAAGGTCAAAAGCCTATATATTAAAAACATTAGGAATTTCAATCTTATTACAATTTCCATTACATTAGGCATAAAAATTCCATGACACAATCGAAATTTAAGCATGTGCTCATTTTGAATGTCACGGTCAGTGATTTTTTATATTCGTTATCTAATTGAATTCGACGTAATCTGATATTTACTTTATGCAACTTGGCAAAAATTAAGATTTCCATATATCTTATATCGGATTCTGCATCACAAATAAAGCTACTTATCCTAGTGTTATTTAAATCAAAACATTTTCGAATTTAGATGAGGTAAAAATGATTTGCAAATTCATACCCGAGTTCATCCGGAATTTGGTTTCTTATAGATATCAATTTTTTGGAAAATTTGATGCTTGATGAAGAGAAACCAGAAGTAACTCGAGTCATCGCGAATAATGCAATTATTCCAACACTTGAATGTAAACAAAATTTTTTGGTTGTGCTTCTGTATTGATGACAGTGTACAATGGTAAGGGCGACTTCATTGACTACTGGCGCTTTAATGACATGCGGTTTGATATTCATTGGAACAAACAATATAGCGTCTTGTGGAAAAGGATTTTAAAACTCTAGTTCATAATGAAATTTACGTTTTCAGCTATAAATTACAGATAAGAAAAGCTGTACAAGTTTAAAGATTCCTGATCTCATTGTTTTTACTGTTACAGACAAACAGATTTCTGATTTATAGTTAAAATATTTATTTGTTCACCACCGTTTAGTTTTTTGGGGAATGCTAGGAAATTTCAACAGACGTATTATATCAAAGATAAGACATAAGCAGATGAAGGGCAAACATGTAAGCAGTAGATGTAAAATATTTGGTAACCGTGGCAATCATGAAGCAGGTCTATTTAAGGTGATTTTGTTTTAATAAGTGCCCATTTTGAATTTTATATATTTGTGTGATTATTAGCAAATATCTTCAAAAATTATGGTTAATAATTAAAAAAACCTTTATGAAGTAGGCGGGATCAATTCCTTTGACACTGAAGACGGGCGGTTTCTCACAATTGACACCCCAATGATTATTCATACAAATACAATTATATGATCCAAAGACATTGACACATTTCGCGTCGTTTTTGCACGGAGAACTTATACACTCATTGACATCGTGTTCACATGTTTCGCCCGTGAAATTTCGAGGACAAACACAAACCGTTTTCTGACTGATCTCTTTCGAATCGATTGGATGCAAAACACACAAACCCCCATTTGAACATGGGCTTGAACCACAAGGTCGTTTGGAGGTTTGACAATATTGACCTGTATACTTTCAATTAATTGATATTTATCCATTTCAATAATGGCGAATCGAGATTCTGTTCAAATTATACAGGCGATTTTATTGTGGGGGTTTAATTTCTATCATTCATTTTTTTTCCATGAGTTTTTCATTTTTTCTTTCATAAGAGTATTTATTATTCTTATTGAATTAAAATTAATCGTTTGAATATTCAATTATAAAATATAACAAAAAATCCATTCAAAATATATTATTAAAGTATATTATTAAAATAACAATTCTCATCTTAATCTACTCGGCTTTTTGTTAATTTGTAGTCAATACTAGTTGTAAAATGTTTTGTATTTTTGCGTGTTTCCTTATGTTTGAAAAAGACTGCCAAAAATCCGTATTAAATAGAAAATAAAACATTGATCAGAAAGAAATTAAGACAAACTTAGAAGATTTAATTTTGTTCCTAACATAATGGATTCAAAAGAAATATATTAAATTATGTAGAGGAATCTAATTAGATATAAATAATATTCAATATAGCACAAACATCCAAATATCTATAAATACATCTTGCAACTCTTTTAAAATTCTTTTAACTCTTCTACATTTATTGTTCTTATTTTATCTGTTGACATTTTTATCACGAGACTTCGATTATGTATTATCTTGAGGACCGTCGTATCTATTATAATGATTTGTTACTACATCTGCTTTATTATCGACACAAAATTCTCTATTAGTTCAACATTTTTCTTTAATTCTTTTTTCTTTCGACATATTCAAGTCTTTGTTGCCGTTTGACTGCATTCCTTATATATTTTTCCAATTATGCATAAATTACTCTTCTGTTAGTAATTCTGTTTGGCTATTTATAAATTTTTTCTTCAGGAGGAAATTTAAATGTGATCTCATATAGCATAAATAGGGACCCTTTGCAATCAACTTTATATTTACCAACTCCGACTAAATTATTTTCCCATTAAACGTATTTTAATGCTTTCAAAATTTTGCTAACAAACCCTAAATTCTTAAAGATAATTATTACAATTAATTATTCGAAATAAAAGAATAAATTTAAAAAGCACAGTTGCATTCTCGAATAAATTTAGCATATTAATGAGATGGGTGAGCTTGCATATTGCTGACTAGTTCGTTTTGTTTGTAGCAGATTTAAATGTTTGTGACGTAGTTTGTTTCATTTTTTTACAAATATCATCCTTGCGACCCACCTGGGAAGTTTCCCACATGCGGGTCGCGATTCATAGTTTGAGAATAGATGTCATATAGCTTTCAATTGTTTTTCAATCATTACATTAGGTAAATTATGAAACTATTTGAATTCGATGAATATTCATTAAATTTCTACACAGATCAAAGATAAGGAGGATTCTAGAATTTAATGATAATAAATATATGTTTCATTTTAGTTAGAAAGGCAAAGATTCAAAGTAATAACACAACTGCCGACTGTTGAAACTATATTATAAGTCTGCGTTGAATGTCGTATTTGATTTACATCTAAAATCTTCTGGATTCCATAATCTCAATTCTTAATTAAAATGTCTCCATCAATTAATTGGCTACTTGAAAATAAATTATGTTGAAAAAATGGTATTTGTCAAACGTGCTAGAAGTATTACTACGACGACTCTCATGACAATATTAATAATCTTTGTTAAGCAAAATTTCCCACCCCCTCAAACTGATTAAACTTGTCAACAGTTTCATGTTCAATGTGAATTTGTTTATTACCACTATCTCCGATATTGAATCATAAAACGCCATCAGACCACTTTCATCATTCATTACATTTCTCACGTCACTCAATATTGAAATTGTTAACCAATGAAAAACGTGTGAACTTAACCAGAATCTCAAGAGGCTCTTAAATAATTCACAAATAGAAATAACGCATACCCTCCAGTGAATCAGGACAAATACAATTGACAACGGATTCGTTCATTGAACATGATGCACTACCGTGACAAGGATTATCTAGAATGCACATGTCTCTCTCGGTACAATTCATTCCGCTCCAACCTGAAAGTCGATTTTCCAATGAATCACACTATAGCAATTCACGCGTTGATAAACTACTAACCAATCAAACAATGCTTTTGACCGCTGACTTTGTCACAAGCATAGAAGCCAGTTTTCAGTGAAAATGACGGTTTGCAATACTGACTACATCCGGGACCGTAATAGAATTCTTTACACTGTCCATAGACTTTTATAATCATCTCCGAATTGAGAGAACTGAGAACGATTTGATTCAAACCGCTGAGGTCTTCATCATGTCCAATTATTGGCAGCTGAAATACGTGCTGCATCTGGCTGATTAATTGTTGACCAGAAATGTCATCATCAGTAATGTTGATCAAAATTTTTAAGTTTTCCTGTCCAAACCGAGCAAAATATTAACACTAAATTTGATTGGTTTGCTATTAATTTGAAATAGTTTTTTCCCCCCAACTTCTTATTTTTAATTTTAGTAAGTTTTATTAGGTTTATAATTTATTTCTCGGTGAATTCAAGCTAAATATAACATTCTAGTTGTTAATGTTTTGACTGCCACCATTTTCGTATAGAACAATTTACAGCATTTCCTTTTTTACTCGTAACCATTTGACAGTTTCTAAGATTTGTTTTAATGTTGTTTCTTTATTGACATTGAATTTATTATATTCGCATAATCATTCCAATCGTGGGTCAAAATTAGGATGATTTTTTGGTTTCGATTTACGGTGTTTGAAATGACACAGATGGCATAAGAAACAGATCATAGAATAGAGGAAATTAAGAAGCGGGTTTTCTAGTTTGTATTGTTAGGTTCATTGGATGATAAAGGCTTCGAAAATTAATCTAATGATGAAAAAAAATCGATGCAAGCGCCTTGAAAGTTACGTTTGAACATAGAGTAACTCAATTGGATTCGAGAGAACCGGTAAATTTAATTGGTTTATGGAAGACTGGTTTTTCCGTATTATTGTTATATGATATTTTATTATCACCCTTGGAACGGTTTGCATGAAATTAACTCCTTAAGCTCATTGAGAATACTTAAATTTAGATTTCAAACAAAAGAAAAATCTTACTTAAGAACTAGCAAATAAAAAAATATTTAAAATTACTTAATCAATTCTGATAAAGACACCCTGAATATGTTAAATATCAACAGTAATACGGTGGTAAATTTATTACTAAAATGATAACTACTGATAATTTGTAATCGACCAGATAAATAAATAATATAAAATAATAATATAAAATAATTCAATATTAAACTAAAATCATAATATTCATTAATTTTCCCATGTAACTTTAATGGTAGGAATTCATAAAATTTATTAACCTATTGATACCCACTGATAATTTCAAATCAACTATATTATGTCATAGAATTAAGCAATATAAGTTAAAATTATTAAAAACTAAGAATTGAACTAATACAAAAATTATTTGTCAAAATAAATTATAAGAAAATATTATTGTAAAATCCAAATTCTATACAAGATTATGTAATAATAATAATAATAATGTTACACAATAATTATATTAAATGAAACTTACTGGCATTGAGGTAAGTGTAAAATTAAATGGATTTGGAATAAATCCGATAGATGAGTCAAAACGAACATGTAACGTGTTATGAAAAATATTATTCAATGTAGATATATAGCCAACATTGCAAGGAACACTAAATTGAAATTCTCATAAAAATTGTCTTCGTAATAAAATTATTTAACTAACTTTGGATTTTTATGTTCGACATCTCTTAAACATATACCAAATACTAAATCACACTTATCATGAACAAATTGATTAAACCAAGAATCACATTCTACACCATTATCTGTCTTTCCTGATGGATTAATATATGACACAAGGTAGACAAATACACTTCCTGGGCCATTTGCTTTTGATTGAATGATAAGCTTGTAATAAACAATTAAATTAAATAAACATAAACAATATCAAAATTAATTTTTCAAAAATTTCAATATACTTTGAAAAGACAAGCAATCAATATAAATCTCATATCAAAAAAGTCACAGGGAAAAATTAGAACAAATTTTTGCCAAAATAAAATAATTAATGAGCTTTTTAAAAAATATTTAAATAATACATCTACTTTTTAAAACGGTTTGCTTAATTTAAACAACATTTAATAATATTGGTCAAATAAAATAAATGTAAATATAAAACACTTTACAGACACATGTGATGAATGTTTAGATTTAAATGTTTTCAAAAAAAAGTTATGAATCACTATAAACTTAAAAAAAATTATTTAAATTAGCAAAAGATAATTGATGTTATTAAAAATCGACACAACGATGACCACCCTGTACCGATATTAACAACTTTAGACGATATTAGTATCAATGTTGTGCCACCTCATCATCATTTCAACCTAGTGGTACTCCGCTTCGAAACACTTTACGCACATTTTAAGTGATTGGATCTTGATTTGATTTTGCGTGGCTTGTTCCAATTTTGTTTACCAATTTATCTTTCTCCATCTGTTCGGACTTATAACAGGTTGCTTTAAACTCGTGACATCTGAGTTTAAGTCGTCTGACTTGCAGTAGGTGAAAATCTTCCTCCATGAATCAACCGAATCTGGAGTAGAACCAAGCACTAAAAAACGAGTAAAATAACTAAAACGAATATAATAAATTAAAAATAACTAGTAGATAAGGCCACTAACATAGAAAACACCTACAGTTATTTCAATTAACGAAAACACCGAGCAAAACAAAAATAAAAACATAACAATTAAATAAAAAAGTAATCACAAAATTAATAAATTGATCCGTGCAAGAAGTAGCACAAGAAACATATTGAACAAAGAAAACCATAAAAATCACCGAATAAAGACAGATTTGCAAGAAAGATCAGAGCACCTAATTGGTGAGGCTGAAACAAAAAGATATAGCTCAGCCAAACGGGAAAAGAGGGAAAATAAGAAAATAAAGCAAAATTTACAATTGAAACAATAAATAAAAATTGCCGGGTCAAAATTGACATTCGATAAAACAAAACTTTAATTGTGAGTATTTTGAAGAAATAGGCCAGTAACACAACACTATGAAAATACCAAATAAACAGTTAAATATTGAGAAAAAACACAATAAAAATCATAAATAATATTAAAAATATAACATATGCAAAAAGTTCAACAAGAAAATAGTAAAAATATAACAAAAAAGGAATAATAATGATAAAACAAATTTAAAGAAAAGGCGATAATAAAAAATAAAATATAAAAATAAAATTTTAGCCAAATAAATTAAAAAATAGAATATGAAATGGAAAACATATTTATAATTAGTTAAATTATCAAAAATGGAACAAAATCGAATAAAAGCTGCAAAATCAAACTTGGAGTTGAAAATAGCAAAAATTAAATAAATTGGTGGGTTACAGGTAATCAAACATTTTACTTCGTCGTGCTGTTTCCAGCGTAACCCAGAATACAATTGAAGTTCGACCACTTGATACCCGTTGAGTAATCAATGTATCAACGGTTGGAGTTCTAGCAAAAAGTGAGCATACTCCGTATATTATAATTGTCCGGTACTCCCTTGGGTCCGCGGACTGCTGATAAAACCGATTTTCCTGGTCCATTTATTTTAGATTGTAATCCCGGATCTCGATTCCTTATCATGTCTCACTACTCAAACAAACAAATTTGTACTGCAAACAAACGTAAGAATAATTTAACATTACAATTATATCTAATTCCACAATAACTGTAATCGTCACAACAAGCGTTTGGATTGTTAGTCGATCAAAGGGGTCTGGCATTTGGCGCATTTGTCTGCTGCGCTTGCCTTAGTCTCAATCTGAACATTTAAATGAGAAATCACTTAACATTATGACATTCTACGAGATTGGACATTCAATTTATTTCATTAATCATAACCGGGCAGAACGAGTAATAATTCCGGATATCCTATGCTCTATCATATGATTACCGCAAATTAGGTTAAACTTTCCTCAGTCAAAATAAGTTCCAATGCACAGGGGGTTTCAATTTGGCAGCCCATCCCCTTCTTAAACATAATACTAAAATAGGATTACATTATATTAAAGTTCACCATAAAAGTACAAATAACCAAAATCAATATAACGGTTTTAAGACATCAATAGATTAAGATCTATCATAAGAACAAAACTAAACTAAGGTTAAAGTAAATACTGCAGTTTTATCACAGGTACCAGGGTTAAATTCCTTGTCAACACGCAATAATAGTTGTCGATTAATATCACTGTCCTTGGGGCCCTTTTCGATGTCGTCCCCACTTCCTGGGAACGGTTGGAGTAGGCCTTTAAGTTTCGCTCGGCTTGTCTAATGGGTGGTCAAGACCGCGTTGAATGGCCAGCAGAGTAGTCGGGCGGTTCCATCTGGGTCTCATTTCCGATCCGTCTCAGCCGTCCCACTGCTGCTCCGACGTCTTCGAGGGCTTTCACCCGGGCCTCCTTCTCTAGATTGTTGTAGGGCTCTAATTTTGGCTGTATTGGTACCGTGTCCTCGCACATCCACTCATGGATCCGGTACCAGATCTCTGTGGATCGAAGACGGGTAATGGATAGAACTCCGGATTCATCAGGGGTGATTTGGTTGTTATCTCTGGCTTGGGGTGCTTCGTGATTGAGACAGGCTGATGAGGTACTGGGCCGAGAAGCTATTTTCCTTGCTTTGGACATATCTTTCAAAATAATAAACGCGAATTTTTTACGTGATAACGAATTGACTCGATAATTTCCGGACTGTCAACTGCTCCACCGATTGTAGGTTGGGATTGAGATTTACTATTGTTAAATATTCCCCATTATGATTTCGACCACTAGGCCAAGGATTTATCCAATTGAGAACACAACCATTTTCATTCTTAAGTCCATGGCCAAATGCTACCCCCAAAACTCGAGAGTGTAAATTCAATTCAGGAATATCACTTTCCGGAGTTCCATACTGTCAACCACAACCCAAATTGAACTCTACAATTTACCACCTATAATCCTAGGTTCAGCATTATAGTTTCTCAAGACACAATCAACACACCTAAAAAGAAAAATATTTATGTAGGATCTAATTTAGGCCCTGTGGAGTAGTTGAATATTTCCCCCAATGATACAACTAAAGAAGAATTATTCTGGCCCATTAATTATTTTCAGATTACATTGTTATATTCCAATTTCATCTAAATTAATTATATGCTACTAATAAAAACGCATTCTGGTTGATTATTAAATTCAATTTGCATTGTCATTCCAAATTTTTCATTTACAATAATTAAAAATTACAACTAATAAAAAAATGTTGTCAGACACATTGTTCAAATTGACGAAAGCATTGTTTCACCTAGAAAATACAATGTGGATCTTACTGTACGCGATCGATGGGTCTATCATGGCGTGGATACCACTACGAAGATGGAATTTATGGTTTTTGTTAACGATCGATTTGGTGACACGTTTATCTCTTTAATACAAAAATATAATGCGCTCGGAAGTGAAATACACATCGACAAGTAGGCAGCGTATTACGGCATTGCTCAGGTGCCAGCGAATCCACGATTTATAGATTGTCGGATTAATCACTAATAAAATTTTGTGGACCACCACACATTTTCATGTACGAAGACGATTAAGGGAATGTGAAATCATCTAAAGAGAAATTAAAAGCCATGCCGGGAGCAAATGATGAACTGCTGTGGGCGAGTTCATGTGGTGTTAACAGAGCCGAAATGGTAATATGTCTATGTTTGATTGTCTTCATATGAACATATATGTATCTTGTTCTTCATTGATTTAAATAAGCATTATTTTGGAAATTGTTTTTGTATGTATTATTCACGAGACCTCTAAAAATCAGGGAACCAAAATCAATTATTATTTTGGTATAATATATAATATAATACCAGAGTACTTAATTTGGTTAGAATTTTATTTTCTATCCATGTCTTATTATCATATAAAATAAAGACAAAACTTTTAAATAGATTACAACCATTACTTTCATGATTTTAATTACTTTTATAATCTCAATTTATAACAATTTGTTTTAAATATCTTAAATTAAACAATCATTTGTTTGAAGTAAACGAAGTATCGATTTCTCTCCTATCTTAATTTTAGCAAGTAAGCATATAATATTTGTCTTATCATTAATTTATGATGAAATAATTCCTTATTATCAGTATATCGATGTGAGAATTTAGTAACTTTAATAACTTTGTTAGAAGTCACAGACATTTTTTGCTTAGTGTACGTATTTAAAAACTTCACAATTACTTTTATATTACACTTGGTTTTTGTTGTATTCAAATTAGTTATTTAACTTAAATAATTTCGAAGTTTTGAACTTGATTTGTAGTAAAAATTTTAAATTTTATGAAGATTGAATTTCCAATTTCTTAATTCCATTTTGTCTTTAATTTGTAGTTTTTCATTAATTATATAAATTTATTAGAAATTCTTAACTATTTAATGTACATTTTACAAACTTATTTAATATAAACTATTTATAAGAGCCAAATGAATCAAAATATTTGCAAATCATCTTTGTGGAAAGGTCAGAATATAGTTCAGTCTTCAGGTAACTTTAACGCCATAATTTAACATATGTGAAATTTGGTGACGCCAACTTGAGATATTTTTCTACAAAATTTGTTTGAGTATATATTTTTCAAAAAATCTTTAAGCAGTATGCTTAGAGTGTTTATCTATTTGTCTAGGCGAATATAATATTCAGTTTACTTATAACTTAGGTTTTGCATTAAATTGATTTCCCTAGTTTTATTATAACAATAGAAGCTTTATCTCCAAATGGTGTCATCAAATAATAATTTATTGTGCTTGCATCGATTAGAGGCCTTGTAGTTTTTTGTTGATTTTTAATTGCAGAGCATACCACAGGGGCATTGGGATCTAATATAAAATCTATTGATAATGATTTGGAATTAAAGAATTATATCAATTCATCGAATAAACAGTTTGATGGGTCGGGCAGTGGAAATGTATTTGACGATAAAATGTATCATGCCAATGATAAAATCAATGATCGATCGTTAAATAGCTCATCTTTCAATCAATATAACACTCAGATAACTACAATATCAACAGCCTGCGACTTTAAGGGTTCCGGTGAAATGGATTCTGAAACATTTTTGGAAGGACCATACGCATCAAATGTTAATATTTTTTGTTTGATATTCCTAAATAACAATTTTTATTTTTTACAATAAGAATTGAATTATTAAATTTATAAGGAAACTTAAAATATTTAGATTTACCCACCTGGCTCCATTTTGGCATCATTAGCCCGCGGTTGAAAAATGTAAAATCATATATTTTCTAATTACAATGAATTCATAAATTTGAAAGACGCCAGGCGATGTTTTGTTAATCCGGAGTTAGTGGTTAAGTTATCACATTTGATGCCATATAATTCTGCACGTTTCAACTCTTCTTTGCAATAGAGGATTTGCAATAGAGTCCCTAATTGATATACGTAAATTAAATGTATTTTTTCTAACTAAACTTGCCCTAAATTTGCTAGTCAGGAAAAAATAGTTATAAAGTATAAATCTTAATATTCATATTTATTTGTAACATCGTTCGTCAAACCGTATTCCGAGGAAGGTCATCCGTGTAGCGGGCCTTATTGTTTTTTTGATGAAATAAAGGAAAAGGCTTAAAATAATTACAATATAATAACTTTTTTTCATTTCTATTCAGTAAAAATGTATTTATGATTACTCGGTATAATGAATAATAATCATTCATTGGAACAGTGAAAACAAAATACAGAAATAAACTGGATGTCAGATTTCGATATTATGTAAAAAAATGCAAACATATCTCGATCATTGAACTAAATTAATATTAAAATTATCCAATAAAAGAAAATTATAATAAAATATAAAATAGCTGTCTTATTATTTTGCACATAATACCGATTCTAACCAATGGCTTATAGTTTCAATTGTTTAGTTTTAAAGATTCCTTGAGTAGTCAAAATTTGAAGATTATTGGTTTAACACGTTCCATTGTACCGTTATGTGATACACGACTGCTGTATGTTTACATATACTGTTTTGAATGCCGTGTACCATGGATAAAGCTAAAAAATTCAGATTTAATTCCAAAGCAGTTTGCTATCCTTAATTGGCTGTCATCATTGGCTGTGATCACTATCTTCACCTGGCATTCGGTTAAAAGTTTTTCCTTTTTTTGTTCCTACCCCATACTCTGGAAATTATTCTGTTGACCCTTCTGGTTATTGTACAAAATAAAATCAACATATTTTATTAATAATTTTAGAATTCTGTGCCATTTCTGGTTTCTGTTGTAGTTTTTAAGCAAGTTTAAATGATATACTCTCTTTAATAAAAATCTATATTAATAAAACTTATAAAATAAATATTCTGTGTGATATATAATTCAAAGTGATGTACGAATGCCATATAATATCGATGTGCTTGTAAAGTCAAAAACCGATAAAATAGAGGTGATGTAATTATAATTTTTTGACTCTTTTAATCTAAATTAATCAGTTGTTTATTAATGATAAATTTTCACAAACAAAATTATATTTCTCGTTATATTCCTCGTAAAAATTGTTTATTAATCCTATAAAATATATTTGGGTGTTGGTTATAATTTAAATTGAGCTCATTCACTACAACCCAATCTAAATCGAAACATTCTATTCATTCCGTTAATATTGAATCCTCGAATAATCGTGTTTCACTTTCCCTAATTTTTTAACATGATAATTCCATCGAAATCGTTTAATTTATACCGACCACTAGATCTGCACTCGTGCATTGGTGCAAGGAAAATTACGTAACACATACGTGTAGCGGTGTGCGAGATAAACCGATGCGCGATTGTGTTTAACACATGCAACAAAAAATTCAAATTAATTAGAATTTAAATTTGGAAAATTCGTTCAAATTTTTTTTCAAAAATTTAATTTAATTTATGCAAAAATTATTGAATTTTTTAAAATTTATCTTTTTTAATCAAAATTAATTTTATTAAATTTTATTTAAATAATAATAATCATAAAAATTATGATATTTTGTTTTTATTGAACAAAATTTTAAATTTATAAAAATATTTTAAATACAAATGGACTTATTTCAGCGATCTTTCATAAATATCTCGAAAAAAAGCGATCAGTCAATGTCGCATAGTTCTCCGTCATATGCGAATTCAAACGCGCACGATTCTGCATTAATAATGAAACTTTTACAGCAATCTAAAGTAAAATGGTTCCTTTACAATTTGAGTTATTTGAGTCGAATATTATCCAGCAGTCGAATGATGTGACTGCATCGAATCTTCGAATCACCAGCAATTCCGACATGTCCAGCAATAACAGCAATTCCGATGAATATTTATGGTATTATCTCGATCCGAGGCACAATGTCCAGGGTCCATTCCATGATGATCAGATGTTTCAATGGTGGTCCCAGGGCATTTATTTCCAGAATTCACTTTTAATGCGCAGGAAATGTGACATCGAATTCTCTACGCTTCGTAAGTCATTCGACACGACATTTGGATTTGAAATCTTTCCATTGATCTATTTTTTACAGAAGACTACAGCAAACGGTTCAATGGAGTTCCATTCAATCGGAAAGATATCAGAATTCCACCATTAACAGAATCTTTGTCAATTAACCATGGAAACAATTTCGTTCCGTCAAAGCTGTTTAACAACGGTCAAATGCCAACTCATTCTCAAATGCATCTCAATTCTCAGATCAGTGAGCCATCTATGCTCTATCAGATGTTTTCCGGCGCTTCTAATTCCCACGTTGATGAGGTTGCCAAAATGTTACACAAGATCAACTTCACGAATCGGGTTCCGAATCAGCTCGATCAGTCGCATATTATTCCTCCGATGCAGAACGGATCCGATCCATACATGTACAATGATGTTTCTAGCAGTCTTTCATATGTAAAGCCACAATTCAACAATCAGTTCCAACACGCTCCAGTTGACTGTAAATCGATACCGATGGAGTCATTTGTCAAGCAAGACCGAGTTCCTGGTCCTCCTTGGTGTCAGATCCCCCAGGCTCCGTTGATGGACAGCGTTTGGACCACTAAAAACCGGGACAGAATACCGTGAGATATTTATTTAATTAATTATCCATTCATAAATGACAACGCAATCTACAATAATCATTGCACCGAGATGTCTTCCGTTGCCATAGATATTATCATTCCTTATTCATTATATAATTCCACCAATTTTCTGCCTTGCCTGCTATTGAATGCACATTTTATATTGATTCAGTGCCGCCGCCGCCGCCAATCACAATGCAGTCTGGTCTCAGTCCAACAGTGATTCGGTCAACAATGGCCAATCGATTCTCACTAACATTTTTCAAGAAAACACTAAAACGAAGTTATCGAGCGCGATGCACACAGACCCTCGCCAGTGCAATCCTATGCAAGACAGCTGGGATAATCTTGATCCAGCAATTATCAAAATGGTACCGTCTGCCAATTCTCAGAATGTACAGAAAGATAACCTATTACCCAGACAGAGAACACCGCCACCACCCCCGCCACCACAGTTGTCCTCGTCGATGACAGAAACTGCCACCAATCGATTCCATTCCGACAGCACTAAATCTGTATGGGCCGAAATGGTCCGCAAAACGAATTACACCGCCAATTGTCAGAAATATAAATCGGGTTGCAACTCAGAAAATGAACTCTTTACCAATCATTCTATTTCACCCAATCAGCACAAAACATCTCTCACATCCAATAGCAGCGATGAGGTAATTGATTTTATTTCCTATATTTTATTGCCCAATTATCGATTTTATTATATTAGCTATAGACTACTGTAGGAATACAATTGGCCACTGAACTCCCGCTCCCGCTCCCTTACACAATATATGAGTGCATGTCTAAGCAGTGTCACTACATTATTAATCGATTAATTTATTGATAATATTCACTGATTTGATTTGGTTCTGACATTATTCTAAGGGGGGGGGCACATGATAATAAATCAATATGGAAAATTAAATTTCTACAATCGACTTTCATTAAATATTTATATTTCATTCAATACTCAATACTGAATCAATAATTTTTATCGAAAATATTATAAAATTTACCGATAACACAAAATATGTCAAATTTTTATTTTTGATACTATTTGCATTAATAAAGTTTTTCTTTATAAAGTTTTCTCTATACTAATTTGCCTAATCCTTAATATACGCATTTCCAAATGTAATATTAATAAATAAATCAACGATTCATAAATTATTATCGTATTAATTCCAGATAAATGTGAAATTAATATATACAAAGTTTTATTTAATGGGAAATTTGTGGTTAAAAAGAGAAATGGTTCTGGTAAGTAAACACTAACATGAATAATTATCATAAAAAATTATCATTAATTATCATAAAAAATGCCAATATTACCGGAAATTATTTGAAATAAATATTACTATGAATTGGCACGAAATCACTTTTATTAATACCTAAAATGATTTCTGCGTTGATGCAGTTTAGGTACGAGCTATAAATAATCAATCTTGTGCCATTGAGCAATCCTTTGACACAAATACATCATCTTTCAGCTTCAATAAATGGGCTCATAATGAATGAAGGAATAAAATATGGGAAATCACTGGCATTATTTGATACCATAGAATAAGTTCCAATGTTTTATGGCTTAAATTCATCACATCAATATTTAATAATATTTAAATTGTTTCTGATATGTACAATAAGAAATATTGTTATTTAAAAACTGAAATCATTGTGATAACGGAAATGATTATTTAAATTTGAATAAGCAAAAAAAGGTGTATCAAAAAAAGCGTCATATATATTTAGATAGATAAATAAATAAATCGATTCATAAATTATTATCATAATAATTCGAGATAAATATAAAATTAATATTAATAAATAAATCGATTCATAAATTATTATTGCATTAGGAAATAGATAAATAAATTATTGCTATTTTATTATTATTTGTAATAGAATTTATGTAATAATAACGTCCTTATGCCATGAGTACAAATTTATTGATACTGTTAAATCAATGGACATATTTCCACACTGGTTTTTGATGAAATCCTTTTTGATTTTGTCTCTATTTTTTTACTCTTACAGGAACTATGAAACATTTGACTTTCACTGGATAAGAGATCATCATTCTGCCCTCTGTGAATCATACGAGGATTTTCTTGGTTAACTCAACAGACTTTCAATATTGTGCATCTTAACTTCGAAGTTATTATCTTTAATTTGAATCCAGTCATCTTTGGTTTTGTCTCTGAATAGTGTTTAATATTGATATATCAAATCAACCAATCGAAAATAACACCATAATGGGGCTTCTAATCCCTAAATTATTAAATTACATCGATGAAAACATTGCATTTAAAGTTTCAATAGATTAACTCGGTGAAATAATCATGATATTATTTGTTAGTTTTCTAATTTATTTCAATAATAAATATTAATTGATAACCAATGTGTAATATATAATTAAAATTTAAACGAGACAAAGTTTAGTGAATTTGACAAGTGTATAATCATTATTTAGAACTCTGCAAATCTTATAATTCCAACCGAGTTTCAAGTGTTTGGTTTGGTTTCCCTACTCCAATTTAAAATATAAAATGATTTAACCTTTACAACAACTTAATTATTTTGCACTTCAACACAGTTTAACTCAATGTTTCTCAACCTTTTTACACCTACAATCTTCCTGTGACCCCATTTTTACAAAAAAATAGATTCCATTTCATAAACCTGTGCCATTAGAGAGGGGTATATATATAGTTATGATACATTCCTGAGAAATGATATTTAAATTCAGATAAGAAGTAATTTGATTTTATTAAACTTACATTTTTCTATTTTTATTAACTTTCTCATTTGTATATTTATTAATATTCAAATATCAATTTATTATATCAATATCAATTTATTATATCAATATCAATTTAATTTATCGATTTTTAATTTTCAAACAATATATTTATCAATTTATATTTTTGTCATAATTTAGATATTGCATTTAATTGTCTTCATTTATTTTTTCAAAACTTTAACCTTATTATGACCCCATACAGTTTGCTCTGAGCCCCAAATGTAGGTTATCCGACCTACATTTATTGGTTGAGAAACACTAATATGCCAATAGAAATAACAAAAATATCAAGTAAAAAACGAATACTCGTAAAATTCAATGTCAAGGTCGCCAATGTGAAACATAAAGATTAAAATCTTATTGATTATTAAAAATCAAGCATTGATTAATCGTACAAATGAA
>CAUHTR010004874.1:0-19106 GCA_959609185.1 Schmidtea polychroa | reverse complement strand
ATTTCGTAAAAATGTAAGTTAGATATTTTTATAATTATAAATAAGTAAAGTAATCAGGGCCGGATTTAAGCATTTGTTGGCCCTAGGCAAAGGAGCTTTTTGGGGCCCTCAAAATTAATTAGTATATTTCAAGGAAATTATGTAGGTTATTTTATTTGCTAAAAGTATTTAAGAAATAATTATTTACTACCTATTTATATTTTGAAATATATTTATTAAATAATTCCGTTTAAAAATAAGATACATATGTCATGTCAAAAATATAATTTTACAAAACTTTCTTTCTAAATTTTTCTAGAGCATATTGATCAATCAATGAATCAAAATCAATAGCTTTCAATTTATCAATGTTACAAGATAATAAGGCCAAATTATTCAAAATTTTTTGACTCATCGTTGACCTCAAAAAATTTTTAATCAGCTTCAATTTTGAGAAATCTTTTCTTGTTGTATTTCTTTTTGCAATTGATCCGACACAGAATAGTTACTTTTTCTAGTTAAATATGTAACTAAAGCATTACGATGTTCAGAAGAGTTTTGATGGCTTTTGATTGAGGAACCAGCATTTTTCCAATCTCGCAGGCCATTGGTTGCTAAATTGAAATTTGAAGCAGTGAGTAATTTGCAAACAAAACAAAAAACATTTCCAATTTTAGGCGAATATACAAGCCATTCGCGAGTGTACTTTTCTCCATTTGTTTTTTCATCAAAGAATAAAGTCTTAGAGCAATATCGAACAGTATTGTCATTATAGAGCTGTTTGGAAGAATGAAAGTTTTCTGTTGAATGTTGGCAACTTTCAGGGCCCTTCTCAATCCAGTACAAAGTGTCTTCAGAAGACAATTAGTAGTGGGGATATATCCCTAACGACCACAGGCCTCCCACTGTTTTCATGTTTTATGGCCATTTTACCCCAAAAACGTATAAAAAAACACTAAAAACCCTTAAAAACGCATATTTTTTATTTTGCTTTATTTCGCAAGATTTAAAAAATATGGATTTAAGGCTACAAAACCGTAAAAAAATGCCGATAAAGCTATGAAAAACGTAAATCAGCCTGCGGTCGTTAGGGATATATCCCCACTACTTGAAGGGTCTCGATGCTTGCGGGTCTCGGTGCTTGCAGGTCTCGATGCTTGCTGGTCTCGGTGCTATAAAAAATAAATAAAATAACTTAAATGCATGATTCAAGTTCTTTAATTCTTTCCCTTAATTCTTTAATCTTATCAAGTCTTTGATCTGCAACTCTTACAGCATTAATATAAAAACGTCTATACTTTTCATTTTCAATCACTAATTCATTAATACTCTCCAATGCATTCTCCAAAGGATTCCCCAATGCATTCCCCAAAGGATTCTCCGCTCTCTTCATTCTTTTATATCTAACTTCATTCAATTCGTTTTGCATTCGTTCATTCATTTTTTACTATATATTTTTATTAGAATATAAAAAAATAAAAAAATAAAAAATAAAAAAATAAAAATCTAAAAATAGAAAACATAGGATCCAGTAAAAAAATTTATTCTAAAAATGAACTGTAATATTTGCAATAAAGTTTTTAAAAATAAAACAGGATTAATGTCCCACTATAAGTCGAAGGCTCACTTACTAAAAGAAAATAATCTTAATGACACAAATTCTAAACTCTGTCCTAAATGTAAAGGAAGATATCTGCATTCAGGATATAATAAACATTTTGAAAATTGTATCGGAAAACTTAGAGAAGTATTTACATGCCCTCATTGCAACTTTTCAACAAAAATGAATTTCTACTATTTAAAACATTTAAAAGAACACATAACAGAAAGTCCAACTAATGAAAGACCCGAGGATGAGGAATGCTTTTCAGAAGGAGAACCTGATCATGTTGAAAGAGAAAAATACAACTGGGACAATTTTAATCACATAGATGAATTTAAATTAAAAATTAATGGACCTGCAACCCCTGGAGAATACATAAAGAGAAATAAAAAAAATATAAAAGATTCTTTCTGTGAAGCTTTAAAAAATTATAAAGCATCAAGGTATAATGTTATAAAATATAAAATCACAATAAAAGCAAAATACTGGAGAGGAGGTCAAGAAGGAGAACCAGAACCCTTAGATGTTGAAATCCCAATGCCTTTTAAATATTTATTTTCAACTAGAGGATTTAATAAAAGCATCAAAGAAATAATTCAAGCAGTCGAAGCAAAACAAGAGGAAATAGAAAATGAATTAGGAGATTCAAACTTAGTATTTCATAGCTTCCAATCTTTAGTGATTGATTATTGGAGGGGATTACCACCTAATCCTAAATCCTATATTCCTACACCCTTTAAATCTAGAAATGTTATAAACGTACAGAATAAGGATAACAAATGTTTCATGTGGTCAATACTTGCACATTTACATCCTCAAGCTGAAAACCCTCAAAGAGTTTCAAAATACAAAGAATATGAAAATGAATTAATATTCCCTCGGGGACCGGAAGGACCGGAAGGCCAAGGAGGCCAAGGAGGCTTCATGCACCCAATGAAACTAGAAGACATTCCAGAATTTGAAAGACTAAATAATCTTAAACTTAATATTTATGAACATGTTAAAGGATGGGGACGTGGAAGCAGAGATATTATTCCAATTTATATTTCTGATTATGAAGTTAGAGATAGTGGAGACAGGGAGATATATCTTTTAATCTTGGAACATGAAAATAATCAACATTATATTTTAATAAAAAACTTTCAAGCTTTTACATCTCCAGAGAATCCAACTTGTGGAGGAGGAACATGTAAAAGATGTCTTCATTATTCAACAACTGAAAACTCCATGATTAAGCATGCAAGATTTTGTGAAAAGGATTCACCAGCTTTAATTAGAATGCCTACAGACCCCAGGATGTATTTTAAAAACTTTTCAAATTTACTACAAACAGTAGGAGTTGTCTACGGAGACTTTGAATCTATAAATCATAAACAAGATCTAGTCAATCAATATTTAAAAATAATAGAAAAATATAAACTCATGGATGCATGGAAAGCCTCTAAACAGAAGGAGAAGCCAACAAGGTTAAAGGCCTTTCTAAGAAAAAATAATAAACCTAATAGTGTTAAAAAAACTAAACAATTACCATCTGCTTATAAATTATTATTTAAAAGTAATTATCCCGAACTCATAGAATCTAGAGAATATGCATTTCAAGGAACTTCAGAAGATGTCTTGGATCATTTTACTACAAGTATAAATCTCCTAGAACATGAAATATTTAAAACATTAAAAACAAAGTACCCTCAAAATATTTCAGAGCAACAATTAGAAGAATATAAAAATACTTTCAACTGCTGGATGTGCAAACAAGGGTTTGGGGAATCCAATTCTGGAAGTCATTCTGATGGAGAATCCAATCCTGGAACTAACGATAAGGTTATAGATCACGATCATTTAAAAAAGGAAAATAATTATCGAGGAGCAGCCCATAAAACTGCAATCTTAATTGTCATACTCCTAAATTTGTACCAGTTATATTTCATAATCTTTTTGGTTATGACCTACATCTATTTATAAAGCATCTAGCAGCAAATGCCAAAAACTCTTTCAAGGTTATAGGACTTACAAAGGAAAAATATAAATCAGTTGAATATGGGAAATTAAAATTTATAGATTCCTTAAACTTCCTACAAATGTCTTTAGATGGCATAGCAAAATCATTAAGGCCAGAAGACTTTAAAATCACTCGGGACTTTTTGGAAAAAAATAATATACCCCCGGAAGAATACTCGACATGCCTAGCAAAAGGAATCTATCCCTATGACTACGTTGATTCATTTGAAAAATTAAAGGAAACAAGTCTGCCAGAGAAAGAGGCCTTTTATTCACTACTTTCAAAATCTGGGATTACAGATCAGGAATATTCCCGAGCAAATAAAATGTTTCAGCTGTTTGACTGTAAAACCTTGGGAGATTATACAAGCACCTACCTGTCCCTAGATGTTTACATCCTAGCAGATTGCTTTGAAGAATTTACAAAGTCTTTTGTTCTTAAACCTTATAATTATATAACAGCTCCTTCCTTAGCTTGGGATACCATGTTATATACCATTTGGACTTCAGATCTTCCAGAATCTGATAAAATTATAGATCTTTTAACCGAGCAAGACATGTTTAATCAAATTAAAACAAACATTAGAGGAGGAGTATCCTCAGTAATGGGGAATAGGGAAATAAAAGCTAGAAATGCAATAACTAATAGTAGAATGCTTTCAAAGACCTCTGAGCCTTATAAAAAACTTAACAATGAGGAACTAGAAGAAGTATTAGAAGGAATGAAGAATCCTTTGTTTATACTTTATATAGATGCAACAGCTTTATATTCAGGAATTATGACTCAGTATTTACCAATGAGTGACTTTCGTGAAATATACTCCTCAGGCCTTGTGCACTCCGTAGAAGAAGAAGAATCCTTAAAGACTCTTATAAAAGAAATACGTGCAACCCCTAAAGATTCTCCAATAGGATACTTTATAGAATGTGACCTCGAATATCCTGAGGATATAAAATCAGGAACAAGACACTTCCCTTTAGCCCCTATAAGAAGAAAGATTAATATCCAAGAACTTTCATCCTGGCAAATCTCACAGGATAAACCGCCAACAACAAAGCTTCTTTGTGATCAAACAGATCGAGAATATTATCTCTGTCACTATAGACTCCTGCAGTTTTATCTTTCACAAGGAATGAAATTAAAAAAGTTCATAGTGTTATAAGATTTAAACAGAGAGCATTCATGAAGACCTTTATCGAGGAGAACATTCGTTGTAGAAACATTGCAAAAAGACAAGGTAACCTTTTAAAAGACAATGGTTATAAACTTTTAAACAACTCAGTCTTTGGCAAGACCATGGAGAATATAGACAAGTATACTAATATAGAACTCTTGACAAATAGCCCGAAGGACATAGCTCGTTATAATCGTATGCTAGGAAAGCCTACATTTAAAAACGCACAGGTATTTTCTGAAAGTCTTTCTGCAATAGAACTACAGAATTTTGAGAAAACATATAATAAACCAATATTTATAGGCTTTGCAATTTTAGAACTTTCAAAATTACAAATGTATGAAACATATTATAATGTCTTACATCCCATATACGGAGCAAATATAGCAATGCATGCAATGGATACAGATTCAATGTTTTTAACCATAAGAACTGAGGACCTTGAAAGAGATCTATCTGAAAATCCTATACTTTCAAATTTAATAAATTCATCTGGAGAGTTATTTTCATTTAAAGATGAAAAACCAAATACCCCAATAGAAAATGGAATATTTATTCGTGCTAAACAATATTCATACGAAACATATACAAAACCTAAATTTGAAGAGCATACATTTATATTAAAAACAAAAGATATAGAAGAAAGCATTACACATAGATATCCTGTATTCCCGGGAGGACTGGAAGCCGAGAAACCTGTAAAGGATAACAGATGTAAAGGAATACAGAGATGCGTAGCCAGGAAACTTTCTCATCAAGATTATAAAGATTGTATAAAAGAAGGTCATAAAGATAAAATTGATGAAGTACATCAACTTAAAAGTGAAAAGCATGATATCTACTTGATAGAATCTCAAAAAGTATCATTATCAAATTATGATGACAAAAGATTTATCTTGTCTGACATGAAAACAACTCTCCCAATTGGAAATGATTTAATCCCTATAATAAAAAGTCTTGATAAAATAAATAAAGTCTATGATTTAAATCTTACTGATCTTGATATTTATAGAGTTGAGATCATTTATCCCCCAAGGATTGGCAGACCTTTATATTCTCAAGTTTTTAATCCTATATGTTTAGAACTTAAATATTTTAATACTGATCCTGAATATATAAAAGGTCTAAGTGATAAAGAATTTAAAGATCATAAGGAGGTTCTAAAAACTAATTTCGAAAAGTTAACATCAGATTCTATCAAATGATTTTTTTCTTTTAAAAATGTCAACAATTAATTTAAGAGTGACAACATCAACCTTTTGAAGGGCAATAAATTTTTTTATGTATGATTCTTTAGCCACTTCTCTCGTTTAATTTTTTTAGAATATTCATTACTTATAACATTAGCACTTTTTAATCTTATAACCTCATTTTTAATATCTTGTATTATTTGATTTGATTTCATTATTTCATCATCAGTTAAGATTCCATCTTCCAAAGCTTTTAATTGAAATAAAAATAATTTAGAGATTCCTAATTCTATTGATAAACAAACTTCACGATATAAACTTTTCTTTTTAGAAGTATAAGATAATGAAACTATTTCAGTCAAGAAACCATCAGCTACAGAAATACTTCCAAGTATTACAGGTGCTATTGTTAAAACTGGTAAAGTTATGGGTAAAATAACTGTTAATATTGCAGATGTAAATCCTAAAGAATAACCTATAATTTTTAAAACTGTATTCCCTTTATTCCATCTATTTTTAACCTTTTTATAATGCTTTAATAAATCTTGTAAATGTAAGGTTTCTGATTTAAATTCTTTTACTCTCATAATTTCAAGTTCTGTGGGAGCCGAGGCCTTGGAACCTTTGTGACCTTCGGAATAATATCCTGATGATCTCAATTCTGGAGGGACCTCTGGATATATTTTTTCTTCTCTTACTTCCATTTTAATAATTAAAAAAATAAGACTTTATTCTTCTGAGCACCATCTGGTACCAATACTCGGATATCAAAAGAAACTCTTGTTGAGAGGATATCTTTATACAACTTCATCAACATCAACCTTTTTTTCATAAAATATTAAATCTATATATTGTACAAGTGTGCTTTTAAAAATAATATTCTTACTTTTAACTTTATGTAGTCCATGTGAATGAGTATTAACATACCAATCTCCGTGTGGTAAATCATAACTAGTCATTATAACATCACCCTTTTCAAGCTTACTATTATAATCACATTTCACAAACCATTTCATTCTTTCATTATCATCATCAAACAAAAAGAAATAAGGATCAATAATCTTTACAACCATAAAAACACCCCATTCTTTACTGTTTGTTGTTATTAAACTTGGTTCTATAAAATGTTTATATGTATGGGGTAATAATGTTTTATTCTGTTCTAATTCAGCAGCTCTTTTTCTAATACTATGTGTGGTGTTAATGTGTGTTCCATGAGACTCTAAATTTGAAATTCTTTTATTAAATGATGTAATCATCTCATTTATTATATTATATATTGTATTAAATTTAGTATTCATAATTTGTTTATCTTTAGAATTTAATATGCTAGTATTTAACTTTACAACTTGTTCAGTTAACAGACTTTGTAACTTGTCAAATTTATCATTAAATCGTTGTTCGATATTATTAAGCTTTGATTCCATTGAATCAATTTTTGTTGTTAATGAACTTTCAATTCTTGTTGTTGTTAAATCAGTATATTGTTTAACACCATCTACATATTTCTTATTAACTGCATCAGCTTCATCAGTTGGAAAAGATAATTCTTTTATCTTGTGTCCATTTAAAATTAAATCACCCTTCATTGAATCACCTCTTTCATTAATATATTTATTTTCTGTTAAAGTTAATATTTCTTCTGTATTAAACCCTGTTTTTATTGTTCCACCACCTCTATTACATGGAATATAAGAACTCATTTATTAATAATTTAAAATGACATGTGGAACTTCGTATTCAAACCTGTTTCAAATGTAAATACATTGAAATCTCTTCTCCATTAAAATCAATCAATTCTCCTTCTTGATTAAGAATTTTAAAATTAATATCCATTATATATTTTCTACATAAAGGTAAATAATTTGGAGGATTCATTCTTTCAACTATTTTATATCCCATAGGAACTGTGTTTGAGGGAAAGGAATATAAAACATTTGTTTGTTTACCATTATTATAAGAACCTGTTATACAATCACAATGAATATTTATTGTGTTTGTATTTATTATTTTTATAATATTTTCTGATGTTATTATTTTATCTTCTTTTATTGTTATATCCATAGGTTTAAATCCTAAAACTGTGTGAAAGAAACAATTATCTAAAAAACTAATTTTTATATTCTTCAAAGTCATTACACATTTTGAAGTTGGTATATCCATTTTAATTTTAATACCTTCATTTGTTTTTTAGAAAGTATATCATTTAAATCTTTTATCTCATATGCCCCAGGTTCTATTGTTATAATTTCTGGTTTATGCCCATCACGAGTTTGAATAGTAAATTTATTATTATCTTTAGTTATATTAAAAATAGTATTATAAGCACAAAACCATAATAGCCCCAATTCATAATTTAAATTTTGATCTAATTTAATTGAATCTTGAAAGTTTATAGTAAAGTCTGATTCTTTTGAATTTATAGATAAAGTTCTTGAATATTTATCTGACATTATGTTTACCATATTTTTTAAATTATCTTCCGGAGAGTTGTGAAGCTCCATTTCTTTAGTAGTAAATTCATATAGTAAAAATTCTTATAGTAAAAATCCTTATAGTAGAGATTCTAGATCATTATAAATTTCTTGAATTATAGATTCAAAATCCTGCGTATGCCCCTTTCCCTCTCCCTTATTCAATCTATACAAAACATATAAACTTAAAATACCACATATTTTAGTATTCAAAGGTTGAACTTGTAAAGAGTTAAAAGTATAACCATTTGGGGAATCAATCGGAGAACCCCTCAAGAGATAATCTTCAACTTCTTTAGTAGGTTTAATCCCAAAAGAATCAAAGTAGATAGATTTCTTATATATACAAACCCAATGAGATCCTTTTTCATTTGAATTTTGATAATTGATTATTATATTCAGGGGACTCTCCAGACTTGATAATTCATCATTCATTAATATTTTAATTTTTAAATTTAAATAATTTGCATAATCTTTTAAATCAAAATTTGTTTTTGCATTTATTCCAAATGTTTTTAAAAAATCTAATATTGAAGGAGTCATTTTGTATTTTAAAACTTCGTATTTATAACTTCGTATACTTATTAAATTTATCTTTTGAAATTATTCCTTGTTTTAACAAATCTTTAGAAATCTTTAAAATATCAGAATCTAAATTATTATGTCCTGCTTTCCTTGCAGCTAATAGTTTTCTTAATTCAATAAAAAGATTGATGGGATCCAATCCCTCTCCCTCTGTAACAACATAACCCTTTTCATTTTTTTTTTAAATAATTCTTTAAATCTTGAATATATTTTGCTTTAGAACTAGCTCTTATTAATCTTATTAAATTTAAATATTTTTTAATTTCTTCAACATCATCTGAAGAATATCCACAAAGTAATCTATAAAAATCATCTGTAAATTCAAAGTCTAAATATTCATTATTATAAACATTTTGTGAATGAATACGTGATTTATTTTCTGAATTTGAATATAAAGTAAAGTTTTGTTTATTAATTGTTATTATTTGATATCCTTGAGTATTAGTATTAAATGTGGGTCTAATTGAAGGAGGTAAATCATCTCTAATTTTAGGATCAACTTTAAGAGGTTTTGTTTTTAAAAACATTTCTTCTTCTTCCACATTAGAAATTCTTCTGCGTTTTCTTTGATTTCTTTCAGGATGGTTTTCACTGGATTCTTTTTCTTTATCCTGCCACTCTAGTTCTTTTATTTTTTGTTTTTTATCTTCTAACTCTTTAAATTTTGCTTGCTCATTGAAATCTTCCAACTCTTTTATAGCTTTAATTGTTGGCCCCTGTTGTTGTGTTATTACCTCATTTAATATTATAGATTCAGCATGTTGAGTTGTATCTCTTTTATTATATTTATCTTGTTCTGATTGTAATTTTTTTAAAAGTGCTAATCTTTCTTCATATACCATTTTAATGGTATCAAAAATGGTATCATAGTTCGAAGGGTTTCAAGTATAAACCTTTACCATTTTTAATTTTACAAAGACATCCATTTTTTAAAGATTTACATATTTTTTTTAAATCATCTTTATCTTTTGAAGATAAAGATTCAGATGTAGAAATTTGATTTTTTAAAAAATCATTTAAACCACGGCCTTTATAAGGATCAAGATAGAGACCCCTTCCCTGAGACTTTTGCAGACTCCCCTCATATGGATTAAGATAGAGACCCTTTCCAACGGACACTCCACCTTTAGCTTGATCCTTCTTCATTGAATCGATTTCAGTTTGTAGTTTTTCTTTTTCTAGGTCTGTCTTTTGAGATTCTTTAGCTTTTTGAACTGTAGTTGCAATTCCTCCAGCTATTCCAGCAGCACCTGATAGTCCGGCAATGATTGTAGGTATTAAAGCAGCTAATGGAAGAAAGCCACCTTCTTTAGCTTCGTGGAGCTTCGCTCTAACTTGTTCTTTTACATGTTTTCCAATAAAATATTTTTTACCAGAGATTACTACTGATTTATTTTTATTTGAATTTATTAATTCTTGCAAAGATTCCTCTGTAGGGTTTTGTGTTGTCATTTTATAATAAATAAAAATGGATACTTGGAAACCAATTTTAAATAGACATAAATCTAAATTTAATAATAAAGTATTTCCTGATAATTTTAGATGCTTAATTATTGGATCTTCTGGATGTGGAAAGAATGTTCTTCTTATGAGAATGTTATTAGAAGATGGTTTTTTGGATTATAATAATTTAATCTTTTATTCTACAACCATTAACCAACCGGAATTACAACTTTTGAAATGTGGATTTGAAAATAAATTAACTAAAAAAGCTATAATTGATATTTTTAAAAATCAACATACATATCCCGAAGAGGTTTTTCATCCTTGTGATATGGTTGATATTTACAAGGAAAAGATTTTAGAATCAGATATTAGTAATAAAAATGATTATATAGGGGATGGAATCCAGATCTTATTCTCTAATAAACCTGAAGATGTTTTACATTGTGATTTACTTCCTAAAGATAAAAAGAATCTAGTTATATTTGATGATGTTGTTAATATGAAAAATCAAGAGATTCAAAAGAGTTACTTTACACGAGGTAGACATAATAATTGTAATGTTATTTATATATCTCAAACATATTATGCTTTAGATAAAAATTCAATAAGAAATAATTCCAATTGTTTTATATTTTTTAAATTAGACAAGCGTGATAAGAATATGATTTATAATGATTTATTTTCAAATGTTGAACCTGATAAGAATATGTTTGATATGTTTGTTGATAATCATTGGAAAGAAAAATATAATTATATTTATTTGGATAGAGAAGAAGCTGAAATATGGAAAAGTTTGTTTTAGGGCTTGTCGACTTAAAAATTCGTTTTCTGTAGTTCATTATTATAAAATCTACCTAATATTTTTTCATTATTTAAATCGATGATACCATATGTTATTGGAGTTGTATGATGTATTTTATTTATAATAAAAATTTCATTTGTCCATTTTGCTGTGAATCCTTTTTCAAATTTATTTTTATATTTAAATATTCTTACGCGGTCACCAATTTTAAATTTTGGTTTTATAGGGGTTGTATCAACAATAACATCATTTTCAATATTTACCACTTTAACTGTTTCAGGATTCAAGGAAGCATTTAAAGGTGTTGATTTTATAGAACTATGTACATCATTATTATATTCATTTACAATCTTTTGTAACAATTCATTGTTCCATTTTTGTTTTCCAATAGCAGTAAAATATTTCCACATTTTATTTTTTAATGTTCTATTTAATCTTTCAACTACGACTGCTTTTCCTTCGTTTTCTGTTGAATATAATTTAATATCATTTTCATTTAAAAACTTTGTAAAAACTTTGTTATAAAATTCTGTTCCTTTATCACACCATAAATATTTTGGAATTCTTTGATATTCTTCAAATATATTTTCAAATGCTTCTGTAATAGAATATCCTGTTTTATTTTCTAAACACCTTGCAAAAGCAAATCTTGTATATAAATCTATTACTGTTAAAATTATTTTATATTTTTCAGGGTCTGATGATTTGGGCATAAAGACTAAATCAGCAGACCATGTTTGATCTTTTTCATGTACTTGAACTTTTAAATATTTTTTATTTTTTCTAAATTCATGGTGTAATTCGTTGGCATATTTTATTTGTGATTCTGTTGGGGTTTGTAAGGGTTTATTCTCAAAGAGTTGATTTTCAAGGGATCTTTCAACGTCTGCTTGTTCAATAATCCTTTTATTAGCAACATCTTTTGCTTTTCTAGGAAGTCCTGCTCCTATGAAAATCTTACCTTTCATTGCTAATTTAACTAGAGCTCTTTGAATCTTTTCCTTGCTTGATGGATTTTGTATATTATTTAAATCATGTATTAAATTCACATCAGCAACATGTCTATCTCTAAGATCTTCAGAGTTGTAAGCAATGTCATGTTTTAAAGCTGCTTGATCAATTCTATTTATTGGTTCTTCTCCTTGTTTAGGATTATTATTTTCATCTAATCTAATATCTAATCTTGTTCCTGGTCCAGTATAATTGTGACGGAATAAATGTCTTTCACCTGGATATTTTTCTGTAGTAAAAGGTTTTAATATTGTAGATGTTGTTTTTGAAGATTGTAGATTACCTCCTGTAATATCAACTCTCGTATGTTTTTTAGTTTTGAGATGACTTGCTTTATGGTGTTTTGTAACTTGACAATTACAAGTTTCACATCTCCAATAGGGTTTATTTTGAGACATTTTATTTAGAGATTTTTAAGAATCTCCCCTAACATTTTCAATAATTGAAATCTTTCCACCATATAATTTCATTTCTATTTTCTTTTCTTCTAATATTAATGTATATACTTTAGCTTTAAAATTAGAATCCTTTGTTATATGAAGTGTAACATCAACATTATTTATGGCTAGGCGATCATCTTGGTCTGATACATTTATACAAAATATAGAATATAAATTTTTGAAATCTTCTAAACTTAATTGCGGCTCAACTTTGAAATCATAACATGTTTCAATATAATTTAGATATGGGAATATGTTTTCATTATTTTCAATATTAAATTCCATTCTATTTATTGGATAATAAGAACTATTTAATTGAATTTGGATTGTTTTTAAATTATCACCTCCAATCTTTTGAATAAATAGATTGTTATTTTTTTGGAAAGATGAATCTACTTCTTTGAATCCAATCAAGATATATCTTGGTCGGTATGCTAAATTTGCTACCTTTATAGAATAAGTTGAGCCTTCTGTCATACTGAATTCACTACAGATTCTATTTAAATAATTTACATTTATAGATTTGTTGGAATTTAATCTTTCAAGGAGTTTGATTTCAGAATGTGGATTTAATGTCCATTCAGGTATATGCAATTCAAGTGTTGATAATTTTAATTTAGCTTTTGTATCTGCAGCTCCATAGAACAATCTTTTATCACCTTCTAGTCTATTACAGATGAGTTCTATAAAAACATTATGGAGCACCCGGTTATAGTTTTGAAGGAATCCGAACAAGTGTTTTAATTCAAAATAACCTTCAAATTTTTTCAACTTATAAAGTTCAACTCTTTTATAGTAAGCATAATTTATATCTAAACCATCTTTATCTAAATCCCCTTTATTAACATCAGGAATCCAACCTGTTAATTCACCATATTCATTTTTATAATCACAACCAGTCAAAATAAAATTTAACATTGTAGAATATACTCCTGGATGTAAAACAGTTTCAATTTCTGATGATCCTAGTTTTAATCTCATGTTGGAGAATAAATTTGGAAAGAAATTGTTTTCTAGGGTTATATCTTTGTTTGCTTCAATTTCTAATTCAATTTTATAATATAATTTGGCATTACAAATATCTATTGGGTTTGATGTTTGAAGAGATTGAAAAACTATATCACCCCTACGATTTAAGTTTGCAATAGATCCTGAAGTTGGCGAGATTTTTAAAATATCATTTTTCTTGATTTCATGAGTAAATTCTTTATTATAATCAAGATTTAATTTATTTTTTTCTTGAATTTTAAGATTTATATTATTCATTTTTATAATAAAAATTTAAAAAATGATAAAAATCCGAACTCCGATAGCGCAGTGGGCTAGACTGGCACAGTGGTTCAAATGGATAGCGGTTCAAATCCTAACTACGGTTAGTTTTTTTTAACATAAAATAATATTAAAAATTTGAAAATAATATTGAAAATGGTGTGGGTATCTTAGATTTATATTTTATTTTATTTATTTTTATTTTATTTTATTTATTTTATTTTATTTTTTTATTAATTAAAAATTTAAAAAATGACAAAAATCCGAACTCCGATAGCGCGGTGCGAATAGACTGGCATTGTGGTTCAAATGCTAGCGGTTCAAATCACGTCTGAGGTTAGTTTTTTTTTCAACATAAAATAATATTAAAAATTTGAAAATAATATTGAAAAATGGTGTGGGTATCTTAGGAAATAAATCTTGTTTATTTTATTTATTTATTAATTAATTAATTTTTAAACATAAATATGAAAAAAAAATATTGAAACGGGTGATGGTGGCGAACCGGTAATTATCGCCACCAGTCTTTCGAACACCCCCGGATCGATTCTATAATGTGCACATTTATTTCTTGGTTGTTTTCGGACCTCTTTCGGATTCGCTTTCGAATTCATTTGTACTTTCGAGCAGCACACTTAAAACGCCGATGAAATCGACTTCGTGAGCAAGAAGCGAATAATAAGGTGTGCTGCTATTATCGAATTGATTCTGATATATAAGTCTGGCCAGCTTGTATATTGGAAGAGATTTGATAATCGAAAGAGGTTGAAATAAAAAAAAAAAAAATGATCCGGATCAAAAAAAACTGTTGAGAGGACAGTGAAAAAAAAAAAAAAAAAAAAAAATACCACTGTCCTCTCAGAGCAGTTTTACTATTTTCATAAAATTTTTTATTCTTCAAGATTAAGATTTATAAAATTATAAATTAGTCAAATAGCAACTTGCTAGTTGACATCCTCAAGTAGTGTGTTTATATCCCTAACGACCGCAAGCCGACAAACGTTTTTCATAGTTTTATCAGTATTTTTCTCCGTTTTATAGCCTTAAATCCATATTTCTTAAATCTTGCGAAATAAAGCAAAATAAAAAATATGCGTTTTTAAGGGTTTTTAGTGTTTTTTTGTACGTTTTTGAGGGTAAAATAGCCATAAAAGATGAAAACAGTGGGAGGCCTGTGTCCAATAGGGTAATATCCCCACTACTACAATTCTCTCCATAATCCTACGTCATTCTCACGATTTGCATTTGGAGATGATTCAATCAGGGATTCCACTAAATTTTCATTATTAATGTTATCTACCAGCTCCAAATTATTTTCGAAATAATTAAAAACTTGATTTGAACTTCCAGTGAAAATAGGTTGATTTGAAGTACTGGAAGAGACCTCTATTTGGTCGCTTTGGTGCCGATCTTCTTGTGCTACAAATTCACTTTCAGTTGCAGAATCTTTAGTGAAAAAATAATCTAGCTTAGGAATTTTCTTAATTTCTTCTTCTCTCTCTGCTTTTTTCTTCCTTTTAAACGCTCCGCTTGCGTAGTTTCGTTTCATTCTATCTTAAATTTAATTAAAGTATTTTTTAATTAAATTGATTAAATAATTTTAATATTTTTATACTATACCTAGATCTTAACAATTAATCAATTAAAAAAAAGCCTCACTTCGTCCTAAAATTGCTTTATTTTAAATTTTTTATTTTTAAGCCGATTTCCTTTGAAATAATTTTTTTCTTTTGTGTATAAAATTTTTACCAACACTCCAAAAAAATATGTTTCTACACAATAACAATTCGATTCCCGCCTTCGCAAATTTCAACCGACAAACTCCACTAATTATAACCCCCTTGGAGGTTGCGGAAATAAAGAAAAAATATTTTTTCAACTATAACAACTTTTAAAATTAGTGGGGCCCCAAATTGTTGATATTTTAGAAAATTTCCTTAAATAAAAAAATACGTACAATGTTTTTTTAATTCTTTATATAATACATGTATTTTATATTGTATTTTAATTTTTTATATTTTAGTATATAAAAAATCCATTAAAAAAATATTTTTTTTGTGGCCCCTTAGATGATTTCGATTTTGGGGCCCCCAATACTGCGGGCCCCTAGGCAGTGCCTAGTCTGCCTATAGGTAAATCCGACGCTGAAAGTAATCACCAAACATTTATTTTTTAAAGACATTTAGGAAAGAATGGATAAAATATTTTTTAAGTTTTTGTAATCTTCTTTCGAATTTTGTCTATTTCTGTAATTCTATGAAAATATTAATTTGTTAAAATAATTTATTAAAATTTACGATTTGCGATTTTTTTCCTGCAAATTCAAAGATGTCGAAGGACCTTCTTCAATATCTGTAAATCTAAAGAAATTTTATATTCTAAATTATTTTATAATTAAATCTTACGATGTATTTTCTTCTTTTTCCCTAAAGCTCAAGGTAGAGCAGTCAGAATCTGATTCAAAAGTTTTTGTACATAACTTTTTAAATAATTTGAAAATATTGATATGTTAATTATATGTTAATCAATGTTAATTTCGCATAAAAACACTTTACTTAATTTTGTATGTATTTTCATTATGTGTGCTGTGTTTGTATGCTTAATTATTTTCTCTCACTTTTTTGATTTCTATAATAAATATGTTAAATTTCGCAGCATTAAATTTTTACACACAGGTAAGTTTGTGTGTTCCTATAATATATATTTATTGATTTTTTTTAAGATTATAGATAATGTTAACTTTCGCAGTTAGGTGTATGTAATTAACTTTTAAGATAAATTACACAGCCACAAATTCATTCATTTTTTGAGGTTTTCTACGGATTTCCTGATCAAACTATTATTAAACAATTTATGAAGGTCTCTGTATAATTCACATGGTGAATTTACTCGTAATTTAGTATTTTTATCGATATAATGTTTCAAAATTTGTACCTGTTTAAATTTAAGAACTCTGTGCACTTTAACTACTTTTACCCTTAGTTCGATATAAAGCTATAGAAGTTTCCAATGAAGAACGTGGTTTTTCTTGTGATAATGCGTGAGCATCAATTACTAAACTTTTGAACGGGGTAGGCACATTTTTTCAGGTCGAACAGGGAAGTCATTCAAAATATCATACAAACTCTCAGGAATATAAACATTAACTCCCATTATGTAACAATATGGAATGATTTCAATATCTGAGTACATACATTCACTCAAAACAGCAATAAGATTGTCATACATCTGTTGGGTTTTGGATTATTTCAAGTCGGTTCTCTCTGACTCCTGTGTTCTTTAAATCAAAACAATGAACGACCCAACGTATATTGAAACAACAGGTTCACAATTTATTATCACGCTACAATTACCAATCAAAGTTTTATACGATTCTCCGCTCGGCGTTGATGCTTTGCAAACAAATAATATTCACCTTTTTGTCCTTTCGATTCTCTTGACTCTCGTTTTCCTCGGTTTCTGTTTGGTTTGATTCCTTTTCACCTTTTCGTATTCTCAATTCTATTTCTTCTTTTCCCTACTTCACTAAATTCGTTTTTACCTCTCGACTAGTCTCGATTCTTCTTACCCTACCTGAGGCAAAATGCCGATTTTCTCTGATTTTCCCTTTGCTTATATACTCCTCGAAATCAGGATGACAAATGGTTATTGCCGAGCCAATCTTGCGTTTGACATTTTCTCCTACGTGTTTGCTTCGGCTGTCACCCATAATGGTCCAACGAAACCAGATAATTAATGGCCCTACCGGTCTTCCTACGCGCGCTATCTTATCCTTACTCTTTTCCCAATAATCATTGTGTCAAGCTAATGGGCCCAAATCTTCCTTTTGTTTGCCTTTCTTCTTGTTTACCCAGCTCGGGTTTCCTTTATCTCTCGGGTTCTTCATTGGCTCGGGTTTCCCATTAGCTCGGGTTTTCCATTAGCCAATAAATTAATTAATTAACGTTTTCTGTTTTCATACGTTTGAATGTTTTTCGACCCTTCCTAGCCCTTTTCTGGTAAATCCCTAACCATCATCTTGTTGACCATTAGCTAATCTATACCTGTCCCGTTTTTCCCATTCGATTTCGATGATTTTTCCATTTATTGATTTTTCTCGGATTTCCGGATTCTCGCCTTTCGTAATTGCTTTTTGCATTTTCTAATACTGTTTCCATCACACTTTCCTTTACTATTGATTCTGTGCACGATCCCGCTTTTATTTGCCTTTTTTCCTCGCTTACTTTCTATCTGGATTATTATCTTAAATTTTATTTAAATTTTTAATTTTAATTTACAGACCTCAACATATCTCCCCCCCTTAAAAAATTTTTTCGTCCTCGAAAACAGCTGATAACTAACGTATTTGTTAAATTGTTTACAAATAATCAACAGTAACGTAAGAACATTGTCATACTTTTGATGTATGTCAGGCCAAATATAATGCATCATTCAATAGAATTATATACAAAAAAAATTTTATAATTATTAAAAAATAAAATTGAATTACAATTTAAATTTAAGAAGTAAAAATTTGGTTTATATTAGATAATTTGAAATGATGATTTAGACTTTTAGATTTTATTCCTATGATTATCGTATATTTGCTTTCAACTATTTTATGATATTAAATTATATTTCATATTATTATTATTATTATCAGTAATTCTGAAAATTTACGTATTTTCAATTTATCAATGAACGATAGGGGATTGTCTCGTCGGCTTAAAGCAATAAATCTTTACCCAATTTATTCCTATAATTAATGTATATTTGCTAGCAGTAGCTTCAAACTGTTCCCTTATTGACATTAGATAGTCGTGACCAACTTCTCCATCAAAAACACATCATTAAACTATTGCCTCGTGTGCGTGATTGACCATTGACAATTAGTTATGGTGAGAATCTGTGCGTCTCCATATGTCTCCATATGTATGTGCTGGTGTGTGTATGCAAAAGAAACTTGTGTGAGCTTGTGTTTGTATGTATTTGCAGTCGTTACAGTCCTCTGACAATCACAGTTTGATGTTTCTACACACACACACACATACAAACCAGACAGGATACATACAACAAATGAAATGTATGCATGGCTGTCAATTTTCCTATTTCAATCTCCCTCCCAGTCCACACATGCAAACACCGAATTTTCTGG
>CAUHTR010004873.1:0-10683 GCA_959609185.1 Schmidtea polychroa | reverse complement strand
TTCTAAATCATTTTCAGTTTTTAATGAATCGTAGCATCCTTCCTGGCCGTCATTATTAAAAATAGGACGTGTTGTGTTGGTTGTAAAAAGTTTAGATTGGAAATATTTGTGTGACGTTTGAACGCAAATATATTTATACGGGGTTTGACACCCGATATCAAGTAATAAATTATTGGAAATAGTAACACAATCTTCATTATTGTAATGATCATCAGGCTCTCCTGCGTACCAATTACTGGTATTCACTAAGGTGGAACCGTCACTAAATATCCAACCACTCTTGCTATTCTTCCTCTCATAGACAAGATCATTCAGTCCGATGTAATATTCTCTATTTTGTAAAATATCGCATTTTTGAAGAGCTGTTATTTCACTTTCCAGCATCAGTCTCCCTCCGGATGAGTAACAATCAAACCATGCTTCACAATAATTCTTTGTGCTAGTCGAGACATGAACCATTAATTGTCCACATCGTTGATATTTAATCAACTGGAATATATTTATATTTATGATGGCAAAAAATATTAAATTTATAAATATAAACTTCATCAATTTTAAATGATTGTTAGAAATAGCAAGATTTATATGCTATTTCAGCAGCCAATCATTGTCAAATTACCTGATATGTATATTCTGATTGGATAATTATTTATTAATAAATTTTTGGAGGAAATTCATTAAAATAAATACAGTGATACAAAGTCTGAAAAAATTACGACACACTTAAACATTTTTTGCTTTCAGCTCCATCAACACAGGCAAATCTAGCGGCGTCAGACACGGACGACGTAAATAAATTTGCGACTATTAAATTGTGGTATATTAAATACAGAAATAAAGATTACTTTTTTCGAATTATTACATCTCCTTCAACACAGTTACCCATTTCATTAGCATAAGAATTTAACGTCTTCAAAATATATAAAACTTATTTACATTTTAATAGACTAAACAGCCAAAGCTGAGTGCTATTGAAATAGCTGTTAGGCGACTTTGACGATGTTTGAAGCTTTTTAACTATGAAAGGGTTGGGCTAGGCTCCGCAAAATACTTAAAAAATTTTTTTCCATGAAGTAATAGTAATAAAATAAGGAAAAACAAAATGGTCAGCTGAGATTTCACCACTAGGGCATCCAATATCGGACAAGTTTTTCAATTCCGAATTCATAGGTTGTCTACTTGCCCAGCGTTTCGTGGTTTTTTTTGAGAACGACGAATTAACTTCACAATGATGCGTACTTTTGCAATTAATGGCGTCAAACCTCCAACCAGCTCAATTTCGTCGTCAGGAGATGAATTGGGCTGCGCAAAACCAGGACTCCGCACGACCACATACCCCTTCTCCCTGGAAATTTTTTCAATGTCAAATTTTAAACAAAGACCATTACTCATTCAAGGTGATTTATTGACTCAATAATATGACCCCGGGCGGCATATTCGCGATGAGATCGTCTGTATGGTTCTTAAACCTGAATGCACTAAAATAAATATATATGTATATATCCACGAAAAGCAAGTGCTTAACAATAACTTATTTATTATTTTAAGAAATGTTGAATTTAAGAAACTTGCCAGTCATAAAAGGCTGCCCCTATAGATACAAATATTTTACCCTATCCGAAAATTTGGCGATTTTTTAGAATCGGTAAAAGTCGAAATTTCAACAGATGTTTTCCATTATTTGTTCAAGTCGAGTAACTGCTTTATGGTACCTAATAACAAAGAGAGTCGGAGACGGATGGAGCGACTTAAGAAAAATTTTACCTACTTTTTCGACGGCTATGTTACAGAAAGGCGAGCTAAGGTACCTATTGTTTGTATAATAGAGTTTTAATTCAATTAGGCAAATTGAAACAGCGCGCAGCTTTCTTCCAGTTTTAAGCAAAAACAGATGTGTGAAAATATACCCTGATCATACCTTGAATTTGTCCGGTCTACACGCAGCTTCAGTGGTTATCAATTCGGTAACTTTTTTTGGAGTTTTGGATCGCCTTTACGTATTTTTTTCTGACATCGGCGACTTCTCAAAGTCTCAAACGCGTAGTAGAAACTCGATGGAGTGCAAGAGCTAAAGCTGTGAGTGTCTTAAAAAAATAATTTCTCAAACATTTTAAATTCTTTGGAAGATTTGACTAGCGAAGAAGAAAACACATGCACCAGATCAGAAGCTGGCGTACTACTTGGTGCGTTGCAATCATTTTCATTTTTGTGTTTCTTCGGTCTATGGGAATCAGTTCTGGAAGAAATTAATGAAACTCAGAATTACCTCCAAACTAAAGGGATAAATATACAAAACTGTAATATAAAACTTAAGGCTTTTAAGTCATTTTTAACAGATAATAGGAATAAGCTAGTGGAAAATTCAATAATATATGCCAAGGAAATTTGTGCTGATTTAGGAATTATCATGGAGCGTCAGCGTTGGTGCAAAAAGAAAAAAAGAAGGTTTGATGAAGGATCCAATGATGCTGAATTGCCGTATGAAACTGATTTGCGAAGAGAAATGTATTCTTCTCTAGACAGGGTTATTCAAGAAATAAATACGAGATTTCAACAGATTCATGTTCTTGCTGAAAAATATGGATTTCTTGCCCCATCTAATCTTTTAAACGAAGATTATAATTGTCAGATAAGTGATGATCATGACGATATTAATAAGGAAGAATTCTTTATTGAAAGAAAAAGATTAATAAGTTTCGTCGCTGCCGCAGCTATGCGAGGCGAAACAGACATATTGAAAGAAAACCCCTTTGAGCTTTTACAGTTCATTCAAAAATATAATCTTGGAAATTCCGTACCCAATATTGTCATTTTATTACGAATTTTCCTGACAATTGCTGTAAGTGTGGCTAGCTGTGAGAGAAGATTTTCAAAATTAAAATTAATTAAGAATTACTTAAGATCTTCTATGCACAGTTGACGGTTGAGAAATCTTGCCATATTATCAATAGAACATCAATTAACGGAGGAAGCAGACTTCGATGATGTTATTGATGACTTTGCTAGACGAAAAGCAAGATGAGTAATTATGTAGATTGTAGAATATAGTTTATGGGTATTAATGTTCTAAGACAATTAAAAAGTATCAGTTGATGATTGTTATATTTAATATAATATATTATATTGTGTTTATTGTTATATTACATTAGTGTCCTTTTTTTTAATACCAATTTATATAAACAAGATAAGATTTAGAATATTAGTTGTTAATTTGTTTAATTATTATTATTTTCATTTAGTTGTGATTAAAACGATTCCTAGCCTGAAGAAGACTGTTAAAGTGACGAAATATATAGCAATGTTATATTTTAATATATTTATTTGGCGATTTTCTATTATTATTATTATTATTATTATTATTATTATTATTATTATTATTATTATTATTATTATTATTATTATTATTATTATTATTATTATCATCATTGTTTTAGTTATTATTTATTTTAAATATTGGCATTGATGAAATGTTACGTGTCTTTCCATACCAAAAATAAATATTTCAACTAGAATTTTCAAACAACGGCGTTCATTTCATACATTTTCTTTCATCTTTTTGAAATTCTGCCTGGAAAATAAAATAAAATATATTAAAAACCACTTGAGATTTATAACAAAACAACAAATTTATTTGTGGCAAATAAAGTTTTGATTTGAAATTTATTAAATTATTTTTTGAATAATTTTATAATAAAATTTAATTATTATTATTATTATTATTATTATTATTATTATTATTATTATTATTATTATTATTATTATTATTATTATTATTATTATTATTATTATTATTATTATTATTATTATTATTATTATTATTATTATTATTATTATTATTATTATTATGATCATTGTTTTAGTTATTATTTATTTTAAATATTGGCATTGATGCGCAACATGTCTTTGCAAACCAAAAATAAATATTTCAACTAGATTTTTAAAACAATATTGTTTATTTCATACATTTTCTTTCATTTAGAAATTCTGCCCTAAAAATAAGTAAAATATATTTTAAATGTTAAAAGATGTACATTTTTGCTGAAGACAACCATTTTGTAAATCTTCCAGTAGACGCTACAAATCATTTCTAAATTTTTAATTTTTTTATAGTAAAAAAATCTTGGAATTTTTCGAAAATTATTGTTTCATAAAGATTTTAAGACCTTGAATTATGCTGACCTGGACGTTTTGGAATTTTTATTGGAAAAATGCGCAAACACTCTAATCTTGCCGCGTTGACAATCAAACTACAGACATTCCCAAGAAACCCTTTACTTATTGACAGTTTGAAACACAAGCCTTATCTATTGTATAGGCATGTCACGATAAATTTATTAATTCATGGGAAACAAGATTTTGTCGTCTTAACTGGAATATAAAGATATGTCAATGATGTTGGTGGTTGAGAAGAAAAACCTATGATTGGTTATCAATGTGTGGCTATACGATCCGTCAAATATCAAGAATTATGGCGAAAATGATGATAGTGATTAAGAATATGTGACGCCTCATCCACGTAGAACTTTGAAAAAGAAATCAGATAGGCGGCACTACATTGCATGCATTTCCTTTGAATAAATTCTTGGGTTTTAAAGATTGGTCCATTTCTGAAACTTGGCTTAGTGACTTATTTTGTCTTACCGATTTTACTTCAATTTTATGTCAGCTAAATTTAGAATTACAAGGTAAAATAAATCAGTAAATGATATGATCAGCTGCATAGATGTATATAAAACAAAATTTATTTTGCTAATAAAAGATCCGAAACAAGATAATCTGAATATCTACAAAAAACATAAAAATATTAATTATAACACTGACAAATGCGTCGCAGAAATCCAGAAAATATTTTATGATTTTAAGGTATTATTTCAAAGTTTTGAAAAAATTAAAGAAAATGTAGAATGTATCTTTTCTTTTTCAAAAAGATTTAAGTGTGAAACGCATTAGTCAAAAGATTTCAGCCATATTTCATATGGACCAAAAAACTTTAGAAAATTAAATTATAATTTTACAAACTGATTTAATCCCTCAAGCTAGAAAACTTGAAGAAATTTGAAAATATGTTAACCAATAAAAATATTCCAATTTCAGCAAATGTACGAATATATTTATTCTTGTTTCGGATCTAGATACCCCTGTGAATCGGCATTTTCATACTTAAAGCTAATGAAAACTAAACAACGTTATCTCATGACTTGTTCTCATATTGAGAATTCTTTATTATTATCCTTGTACAGGATATACACCTAATTATGATTCTTTAGTCAGATACATGAAAACACATTCTTCGCAATAATGTTAAGGAGATATAAAAATAAATTCTGAATCTGTCTTTATCTGTAGCTAATTTGAATAAACAAATATTGTTAATAATTACTCGTGTTACTTTAATTCCCCCAGACATGCGTTTTTGGCCTATTATTTAATTATGTTATTTTTTACTTAGGAAGATATATAAAAATAGTATGTATTTCACACCTTCCCCACTTTGATTACTCGTATGAAAACAAGTCGATCGCCACACATTTTTAAAATAAAAATTAGATCTCATGAACATAAAAGTTGGTCAACCCGGTTCTATAGCAATAATTTTCTTATCACAATTTATGCGGTTGAAATAAATGAATAATTCACCTTATTCATTTCATGAGCATCGCCATTATCCAAATCCAGTTGACCGGGAATATCCTTGGAAAATCAAAACTATGCAACATTAGAGACTTTTGTGGAGGGAAATTTAGTAGACGATTTCTTATTAATCAACTGAGGCGTATTACTGTTTAATAAGAGGCCATTTTGACTGACCTAATATTTGTAATTGTAATTGGGTAATATTATTACTTTGTCAAGAAATAATAAAATATTTTCCTCGAAATAATTTTATAGAAAGGTTTACACTTTTTAAATATTTCTTTTTTCTTATTTCTCATTTAACAAACTTTACCATATCAATTTCCTCCTTTCCGCCCGTTTGACTCCAGAAGTCCCGAATTTCAATCAGTACCTTATAATCCATCTTAAAATAATTTAAATTACAAAAAAATGAAAAACAAAACTGAAATAAACAAGTAAAATATATTTTTTGTAATAATTTTGATCACAATGCTAAATGAACATTTAATTAAAATTCAATTAATCCGTTACTCAAGAATAAACTTTCCATTTACGATTCAATTGGTCGTATTTCTTCGGCAAAGAGCTGTCAATGTATTTCGTCAATACGCAATCCTTTTGCACCGTGTCGAAATAAAATGATTTATAATATGATTCTGTTATAGATCTGTTGATTAAAACAAAATCAATAAATAATTTATTAATTTAAATAAATCTACATAAAAGCGCATTCTAATTCATTTTCAGTTTTAAATGAATCGTAGCATCCTTCTTGGTCGTCATTATTAAAAATAGGACGTGTTGTGTTGGTAGTAAAAAGTTTAGATTGAAAATATTTTTGTGCCGTTTGAACGCAAATATAATTATTAAAGCTATCACACCCAAAATCGTGTAAGAAATTTTTGTTAATGACAACACAATCTTCATTATTGTTAGCAGCATTAGGCTCTCCGGCGTCCCAGTAACTGGTATTCACTAAGGTAGAACCGTCACTAAATATCCAACCACTCTTGCTATTCTTCCTCTCATAGACAAGATCATTCAGTCCGATGTAATATATGCTATTATATAAAAGATTCACGCATTTTTTAATACCAGCGATTTCACTTTCAAGCATCAGTCTCCCTCCGGATTTGTAACAATCAAACCATGCTCCACAATAATTCTTTGTGCTAGTCGAGACATGAACCATTAATTGTCCACATCGTTGATATTTAATCAACTGAAATATATTTATATTTATGACGACAAAAAATATTAAATTTATAAATATAAACTTCATCAATTTTAAATGATTGTTAGAAATAGCAAGATTTATATGCTATTTCAGCAGCCAATCATTGTCAAATTACCTGATATGTATATTCTGATTGGATAATTATTTATTAATAAATTTTTGGAGGAAATTCATTAAAATAAATACTGTGATAAAAAGTCTGAAATTATCCTTTATTCTTAAAAATTAAATAAAATTTCGAATTTCTACTCCCATTTATTAAAATAAGTACTTTCCGTCCATCCTAATCTTGACTCTCAAAACTTTTTATTCTTTTAAAATGTCTTACCGTATGGCTTTAGAAACCTTTTTATTTTTAATATTCATTGATAATTTTTAATATTTCTGGGTTGATGAGATAGCTAATGAGACACGAGGGGATGGTTTTCAGCAAAATATAAGTTCCTGGTCCAAACTACTAATGTCCTGAAGCGTCTTGGGTTCAATTAAAACAAAATAAAAAACAAAGAATAAGGAATAAATAAGACAAATTAATAAAATCAATACACACGCAACATATTTTAAACGCATAAAAATAGAAAAGACAATTTGATAGCAAACAATATCATCTTATCCACGGGATAAAGGTGATATATAAAGGCGATCATTCTATCTATCGGAAAGTAAAGAAAACAAATAATTTAATATAAATACAAATAATTAAAACAAAAAAATAAAATTGATTGGAATTTTAAATTTAAATATCAACAATAAAAACGATCAAAAACACATATGATCGATTCTGATAGGTCGAATCTGTCAACAAAATAGTATATAAGAAATAGTCTCAGCCATCACTTTACCACATTTTTATAAGTTAATAAATCGCTTTTCAAAAAAGATAAGTACTTTACTTATCTTTATCTTTTTACTTATCTTTTCAAAACAAATCTTTTCAATTTTGAGACATCAACTCTAAAGTTTTACGAAATTACTAAGGAACTTTTCGAACTGTAATCATTTTGGTACTTTTATTTGCACAATAAAACTTCCATTAATAATCATTAAAGCTAACACGCTAGTTTCAAATAATATATTTAATATAACATCCGAATATTTAAACAAAATAACAGTCTTTAAGAACTTTGATACTTTTTAGCCATTGAATTCTTCTGTATCTTTTCCCATCTAGCTAAACTTGGTCTTCGGTTGGAAAACCAAGAATCTTTACAAGACCTTCGAACAAATAACCATGTTTTTATCTCTTGTGTGGATCCATTTTTACTATAACTCTTTGACCCACCTCAAAATGCCGATGACTTTTCTTATCTGAATCGCTTGATCTCATTTTATCTGCCGTTACCATAATATTATTCTGTGCTGTCAATAATACTTGTTCTCGATTAAGATCTATGAATGAATTTTTCCATGTATATAACCATTCTTCTAAATAGTTGGCAAAGATCACGTTGAATTCTGTGTTGTTGAGTTTAGGGAATGTTTAATTTTTGGCATAATGTCGTCCCAACACCCTCCAGTTCGACCATCACTCAAAAATGTCATGATCATATCATGAACCGTTCATATTACCCGTTCTGCTAAACCATCATATGGTAAAGTAAATATCCATTCGATGTTAAAATTATCAACTGACCTTTTGATTCGACTTCCTTCGAAAACCTTAAACCGAATCAATGTAAGCTGGCTTATTGAATTTGTATATCCATATGTGTAAAAGTACTTATACAAAATATCTTCAAATAATATGAGCATAAGTTATTGGAAAGTTGTTGGAGCTGTGAATAATCCAAATGGCACTCGATTGTATAAAAACTGTCCTTTCTTTGTAGAAAACGCTGTTGTTAAGTGAGACGCTTCATCAACATACACCTGATAATATGCCTGCCCCAAGTCTAGAGACGAAAAAACTGAAGATCCGGACAATGAATCGAATATTGTTTGGGGATCCGCCATTGGGAAAATTAATTTTTCAGTATTTTCATTAACCTTCCTAAATGCCTGACACATCCTGATTGATCAGTCTTTCTTACCTACCACGACCTTAAGTGAGTTCCATAAGTTTTTGCATTTCCTGATAATGCCCATTTTTAATAATTTCATAATCATATCGTCCACTTTTGATTCCATCTGCATTACCATGCGCCTATGATTTTGAATTATTAGATTTCCAGACGTTTTTATAGTATGTGTAACTAAACTAGTACAACCTAAATCAAAATCTGATGCCATGAAGATCGTACTATATATGGTTACCAACACCCCCAATTTTAAGTCTGAATTTGGTCAAAAAATATCCAGCGCCTTTTGACATTGTTCGGTATCACTGTAGCTAACACCAACCGTATCTGAATCTATTAATGCAATTTATGTATCAGGCACAAGTTTTATTTTAAAAGATAAAATTAAATTCATTCCACCTACAAAACTTGAACTTATATCCCTAACCACAATTACCTTCACTTTCTGACACAATTCATTCCAAACAATCCAAGTCGTAAAGTCACCTAAGCATGATATCGGCTCTCATATGCTCTCAATTTTCGATTTTATGCCATCGTGGATTGGACTGGGTAATTTTATTTTAATATGAAGTTTTTATGTAATGTTTTAAGTTAAATAAATTTTATATTCAATTTAGTTTAGTTGTTTAATTGTTTAATTTTCATTTAATTTTTAAGTTTTGGATAATAATTTTTATTGGGTTCAATTGTTATGCTTATTATTTATGAAAAATAGTTACAGTGAAGCTGAAATCCAGTAGGCCACAGCTTAAGGGACACTAGTTGTTCCTAGTGCGAGTAGATCAGCTGGCTTTTCAGATTCACACGGATTGATCGGGCCATAACGAGGATGCTTCTCCCCTGGTCCGTCTCCGTAAGTATTTTCTAGTCGGAAATAGGTTTGACTTAGAAACACAGGCAGATCCCTGCTCAAATTTTTTGAAGGATAATTTTGATATTATAGGAAGTATAGAACAATAATTATTAGATGGAAAATAAGGGCGTATCCCTGCGCAAAATTTTATAAGAGGACAATTGGAAATACCCGTAATTGAGGACCACAAATAATCTAAAAACAGCATACATAGTGAATTATGACGTAAGACCTTCTATCGGCAGTCTAGAACCCGAAAAGAAAATACAATGGGGAGTAGTTTTAGCAATAGAGCTCACCTGCTCATTGTTTTTTCACCTTTGTGTACAGTACCAACATGGTCGTCGCCATGGGTACACAAATGGTTTAAATTGCAATAGTCATGGATGTGCTTAGGAAAGAGTCGAACGATTATGATTACCCCTAACGTATTCTAAAATGTAAAAATGACACACCCCTAAGTAACCAACAATAGCTTGAATACTGTTTGAATGGTTTTATAAATTTATATGTTTTATATGTTTAATAATAAGCAGGCCCGCTGAGAAGGGGCGGGGGTGCAAATGCCCAGGGGCCCAAGTTCGATTTGTTATGTATTTAAATATTATTATTTTTTGACACTTTAGTTGACTTAACTACAATGAGTTTAAAGTTCAAGCATCTGAATTCCATCAGAATAAATTGAACGAACATCAAAAAGTAGTTAGATCAACATTGGTATCAATATTCAAAGATAAACTAAATAAAGTTTTGAGTTTTTAAAATAAAATTTACTATGTCTTTACAAAAAATTTCCTTTTTTGAGAAGAAATTCATTTTGTACGTTATTTAATTGTAATAATAAAAACTTATTTTCGTGTTCCAATGAATTTCTTTTTCTCATGTTCCAAAAAAGATTTTTCTTACTCATTTTTTCGGGTCAAAAATTTTCCAAAGGTGGCAACACTGTATGGCCC
>CAUHTR010004872.1:0-13531 GCA_959609185.1 Schmidtea polychroa | reverse complement strand
TCCGCAGAGGTGATTATGATTTTTCATACGCCATGTTTACAAGTTTACAGATTTTTTCTGTGACCAAGCTATTTTGCAAGCGATGTGATTTCCAGTGTACCGGGGAAAGTATGCAATAGAGTTGAATCAACAATATTGTATACTTACCTGGCGCGAAGAGAAATCTTCGTGTCTCCTGCATAGTACTGATGAGAGCCAAAAGCTCGAAGTAGCTAAAATCATATGGAAAGACACCTTTAGAATGAATCATCGACCCTTGAAAGACAGACGAAGTTAAAGGAAAAGTAGTAAGAGTTTTCACAGCTTTAGCTAAAGAACAATTAACAAATTGCATGCTGTCAATAAAACGAACAGGCAATTTGTTAATATAAGCAATTAACGAAATAAATTTCTCTGTTGATGTAGGTATAATATTTAGCTCCCAAAGGGGAAAGTCACTGAGACCATGTTTTAAAATATGATGTAAATCATAGCCTCTTAAATTATGAAAAACAACTGGTAATAATTTATTAATCCTACGAGAGACATTGCATCTCCTACATGCAGCTCCTACATATCTACCAGTAAAATGGCAATGATCTCTTACAGGAATAATAATATCTTTTTTGCACAAATAACAAATTGTGCTAGCTCGAAAGGCACGCTCCTGAGCAAAAGACAAAGTAGACATGCCTTTATGACCTTCGAGTTCATAATATGGCAAGACAATTGTGGTAGCAATTTCCTCCACCTTCCTTAAAATATCCAAAACACAATTCGGTCCAAAAAAATAAAAATTAGTATTATTATAATTATTAATAAGTAAAAGACTTGCTGATATAGGTAAATGTATTTGGTGATGTGTGTCATGTTCTGGTAAAACCGATTCAAAATCGGCATAAATTACGAAGGGAGGTGTAACGGTTTTTGCATAATCTGTAAATAATAAATCTTTATTTTTGGGAAGTGTGTGCCAGTTTGATTCTTACAGCATAGAGCAACATGTTGATCAAAAGCATTCTTATATCTAAACCCATTAAGACAATGTGGGCACCAGTTACACCTTATTTGTACATTCACATTTTCATTTAAATGACAATTCATTAACTTGTCCAAGTCTGTAACGGCCGTATAATGATATTTATCTTTATTACTCAAAAGTAATAAATAAATCAGCCTACCATCTATAACTTTAGATCGATGAATAATATTAAGACTAGGGTGGTGAGCTACATAATCCTCAGTAATATCAGAATCAGAACTGGCTGGATTGTAAGACAGAAAATTTATAAACAAGTTTAAGTCAGGATTTTTCCTCTCAAATTTGGGAATGTTACACAGTCTCATTGGACAATCTGTGTCTTCGTCATAATTTAAAAGATTTAAAAATTCATAATATTTGGCGGCTCTTTTGTGATTATGACCAATTTCTTCTCTGTTTAAAAGGGCAAGAATGCTATATATCTAAACTTTAGACAATCCTAATGTTTTTGTCAAATTTGAGTCAAATTTAACTTGACTAAGATTAGAATTTATACTAAATATAAATACTTTATCTTTTTGAAGCTCGAAAACTGTTAAAATCTCGCTACAATTGTCAGCTAAATAAGTTTGTAATTGTTCGAGTTCTGTAATATATAAATTATCTTTAAAAGTAAATGCATGCTCAGTTATTTTAAAGTATGACAGCTTAAATTTGAATTCCACTAAATTATTAGTTTTTGGAAGTGAGATTTATTTTGACTGTATCATTAAATACATTACGTAAATCAGTAAATCCAAGACGTTTAGCATCAGCCGTTGTCGAAAATAAAAATTCGAATGGCTTATTCAAGCAATTCACGTATAGATATTGACAATTATCATAAATTATGGGTTTCCTTGATTTCGATGAACTCGTTAAGTTATAACTATCTTTATCTATAAGAACACTAATATATTCTGTTACTGCTACTTTCTTATTATATTCAATAACTGATTTGCTATAGATTGGGAATAAATTGTATACAAATGTAAAATCCAACAGGGCAACTTCATAGTCATTATCCAAATAGATGGGGTTTTGGAGTTCGATTATGAATTTCCTTGCTTGATTGTCTGGATGAATAAATGGGCAACTGTTGCTCGGTAAAATAGTATAAAAATTCACTTTACTAGGTCTTTTGCTGATATCCATGGCGGGTTTTGATAACCATGCCATTTGACATAGTATTGATTATCTTTGCCGACCTTTTTAGTTTTCAATATTTTTTGAATTCTAAAAACTTTAGGGGGAGGAATGACTTGTAATTCCTGTTCATAAAATTTCCCTTGTACAATATTATTATCATTATCTTTGATGACATACATTACAGGATGCTGTTTAGTATTTATTTTTGAAATTACAAAGACTTCATCACTCCAATTTGTATCAAAATTTTTAATAAATGGTGATGCACTAATTTTACTAATTCTAACATGGTCACCGACTTTATATTTAGGTTTTGCAATTTTTACAGATTTCTTAGAAGTCAATGATGTTTTTGATGTAATATCAACCGATCTCGATGTGATGAATGATTATAACTTGTTATTATTTTCGGTAAAGCATTTACCCATTTTTTATTACCTTGATGCACGAACAATTTCTTTAATCGATCTCTCAATGTTCGATTAAATCTTTCAACATGGGCAGCTTTGTATTGAGAATGTACCGAGTAGTGATTTATTTTCAGTTTATCGAGGATTTGCTTAACTTTACTATTGTAGAATTCTTTACCTAAAAATAATAATAATAATAATAATAATAATAATAATAATAATAATAATAATAATAATAATAATAATAATAATAATAATAATAATAATACCTAAATTCACGTATAGATATTGACAATTATCATAAATTATGGGTTTCCTTGATTTCGATGAACTCGTTAAGTTATAACTATCTTTATCTATAAGAACACTAATATATTCTGTTACTGCTACTTTCTTATTATATTCAATAACTGATTTGCTATAGATTGGGAATAAATTGTATACAAATGTAAAATCCAACAGGGCAACTTCATAGTCATTATCCAAATAGATGGGGTTTTGGAGTTCGATTATGAATTTCCTTGCTTGATTGTCTGGATGAATTAATGGGCAACTATTGCTCGGTAAAATAGTATAAAAATTCACTTTACTAGGTCCTTTGCTGATATCCATGACGGGTTTTGATAACCATGCCATTTGACATAGTATTGTTTATCCTTGCCGACCTTTTTAGTTTTCAATATTCCTGTTCATAAAATTTCCCTTGTACAATATTATTATCATTATCTTTGATGACATACATTACAGGATTCTGTTTAGTATTTATTTTTGAAATTACAAAGACTTCATCACTCCAATTTGTATCGAAATTTTTAATAAATGGTGATGCACTAATATTGCTAATTCTAACATGGTCACCGACTTTATATTTAGGTTTTGCAATTTTTACAGATTTTTTAGAAGTCAATGATGTTTTTGATGTAATATCAACCGGTCTGAATCCATTCAGTCCTCGATGTGATGAATGATTATAACTTGTTATTATTTTCGGTAAAACATTTACCCATTTTTTATTACGTTGATGCACGAACAATTTCTTTAATCTATCTCTCAATGTTCGATTAAATCTTTCAACATGGACATCTTTATATTGAGAATGTACCGAGTAGTGACTTATTTTCAGTTTATCGAGAATTTGCTTAACTTTGCTTTTGTAGAATTCTTTACCTAAAATAATAATAATAATAATAATAGTAATAATAATAGAAACGAGAAACGAAGAATAGCCAATCGATGCACGGAGAAAAACGAAAACTTTAAAGAGCAATCAAATTTCAATAAAATCCTACACCGAAACGGATACCAAGGTGAGGACATTGAAAAAATGAATTCTACCCCAAGAAGATCTAGGGAATTAACACAAAAGAATCAGAAATATTTCTATCTGAATATCCCATTCATCAGTGACATACTCGACTTCAAGATCCTGAAAGAACTTAAACGTACCGGTCTTCCAATTCGGATAGCACATAAATCTTGGACATTGAGAAGGGCTCTGGCAGGCAACATAAATAGAGAAAACAATTGCACAATGAAAAACTGCCAGACACCGAAAGATATGTGCTTTAGAAAAAACATCGTCTATTGCATCACGTGCAATGTATGCAATGAAATCTACATTGGAAGTACCCTCAGGACATTGCACCAAAGAGTTAAAGAACATCTAGATCCTGGTGGAACATCCTCGTTGGGCAGACATCTCCGGCAGTGTCAGCCAACAGAGGAAAGAAAAAATATTTCAATAGAAATCATAGCTAATGGAAACATCCAAAAGAAAAATGTCAGAATCAAAGAAGCAATTCTCATAATAAACAGACAGCCAAAGATCAACACTAAAGAAGAAATCAATGAAATCATGAATTTGATCTGTTGTCATTGACTTTGAGAATAACTGACAATATACAAAGAAATTAAAAAAAATAAGAATAAATTAAAAAGTAATAATTAGAATAATATAGAAAAAAAATTTTAAAAAATAGGGTTTGAAAATCAAAATTGACACATTTATTGAAATATTTAAATAGCATATATAAGTAGTTATTGGAGGCTTTATTTAAAATATTTTCAAATATTTTATTAGGCTTCTAGAAGCTAATTATAGAAGCTGTAAAAAATTTAAAAATTTTAGTTTGTGTCATTTTGAAATTTTAAATGTAAAAATTATATGTAAAAATTATTACCATTTATATTACCATTTCCCAGAGAAAAGTAAATTTTTACCATTTAAAAGTAAATTTTTCCCATTTAAAAGTAAATTTTTCCCATTTAAAAGTAAATTTTTCCCATTTAAAAGTAAATTTTTCCCATTTAAAAGTATAGTAATTTAAACAAAAATTATTTATTATAACAAGTAAATATAATTAAACAAATATTATTACAAGGTTCATAAGTAAGGTTCATAATATATTTCTAGACATTAGCCTAAAAAATCCTGCTGCATCATCAGAAGTCACTTGAAAACAATTTTGTTGTGATCAACACCATATGCCTCGTTGAACCAAATTGCATATTCCCTACGCTTTTCAATTGAAATTGTAGCATTTACTCGATCCAACTCACGATGAACCTTTTTCATCGTAATTTGTAGCTGATTTAGACATCGATCCACAGAGCTTTTTGAAATGTTGACCGACTCCAAATCATTTCTCAGCTTAGCTTGAATTTGCAAGATTGTAAACTCTGGATATTCTTCCACTATTTCCTCAATTTTATTTTTATTTCGCTCATATTCTGATATGATTTTCCAAGCTGTATTATACTTAATACCAACCGACTTTGCAGCAACACCAATATCCGAGCCTTGTTCGCATACCATTTTAATAAGGACTTTACGGCTATCGTTAGAGATACTCGAATATTTTTTTTTGCTGGTTGTATTTTCTGTGTTAGCAGAGTCAAAAAATGAATCATGTCTGTCTGTTAAATTTTCTTCTTCCATTATGGTTTTAAAAACTTTAATATTAAACATAATATTAAAACACATTTTCAATTTAAAAACATACTATAAAAATAATTATTTTTTTAAATTTTAAATTAATTTATGTTATTTATGGTTGCAATTTAAAATTTACTTTTAATTGGGAAAAATTTACTTTTAATTGGTAAAAATTTACTTTTAATTGGTAAAAATTTACTTTTAATTGGTAAAAATTTACTTTTAATTGGTAAAAATTTACTTTTTTCTGGGAAATGGTTTTTTTTAAAAAAATTTTTAAAAGTTTTTAGTAAAACAATTCATTATATTTACAACCAATGAGAATTAAGAGAAAGGAAATAAAAGAAAGATTGAAGGGTATTTTGAAGAAGAACATTGCTAAATTCCAGGAGATTGACAAGGACTATCGTATAGTCGAAAATTCTTTCATTAAATACATTATTTGCAGCAAAAGGCTTAAATTATCATTTTATTGTTTTAAATAATAATAATAATAATAATAATAATAATAATAATAATAATAATAATAATAATAATAATAATAATAATAATAATAATAATACCTAAATCTGTTTGCAAGTTATTAGGATGTCCATCTTTAAAAAAAATATTAATTGCCTTGGACATTTCATCTGCAGATTTTGACTTGACAGGTATTGCTCGTGCAAACCTGCTGAATACATTAATACATGTTAAAATATATTTATTCCCATTGTTAATTTTCGAATACGGTATCATCTCCATCAAACCCATTTGCCATAAATCGTCAATACCAAATCTCTGGATCTTGAATAAGTTCTATCGGTTCAGGTAACTGTTTAAAAGCTGATGCCCAACTTTATCCAGGTATGGAAACAAACGACAGAGCCTCAAGTCCATCTTCGTCAAATGTTTTTTCTCTGAAAGCCACAAAAATATCTGCTAATAGAAAAACATCCAACTTGAGATATACACCCAACTCCGAAATTTAGTAACATCTATAATTCACGTTTGTGTGCACACCAGTTAAGGTGAGTCACCATTTACGTGAAAATGAAGTTATTCAATTTCATTTATTCAATTACTTAAAAATGGTTTTCAGGTAATTTTTTTAATTTCAAGTAACTTTAAGACTTGACTTTTGATTTTATATAATTATGAGATCATTATTCAAGTTCTTAAATATTACTGTTAGTCAGCATTTATAATATAACATATTGATAATTAAATTTCAGGTGTTTTTTTAGGAATTTTGACATTTTATGAATTTATTTGGAATTATTTCGATAAAATGTAAGTTAGATATATTTTTGATTATAAATAAATTAACTAATCACCGAAGACATTTATTTTTTTTAATACAATTAGGAAAGAAGGAAAGGCCGAATTTTGTCATTTTCTGTATATCTATGAAAATATTAATTTATTAAAATAATTTATTTAAATTTACGAATTGTGAATTTCTTTCTGCAAATTCTAATGTTTTGTAATTTAATGAATAAATCTTACATTGTCAGATTTCCACCTTCGCGAAAAGGTAGTGTATCCTGAGAAATATCTGTAAATCTAAAGAAAGTTTATATTCTAAATTATTTTATAATTGAATTTTACGATGTAATTTCTTCTTTTTCTCTGAAGCTCAAGGTAGAGCTGTTGGATTCTAAATTAAAAGTATTTTCCTGCATAATTTTTTAATAATTTCAAAATAATTATATTTTAACAATATGTTAACAATATGTTAATGGTTATTTATTTCGGAATAAAAAAGCTATAATAAATTTGCATGCATTTTTCATTGTGTTTTGTGTTGGTATGTTCAATTATTTTTCACTTTCACAAATCCTATAATAAAGTTATTAAATTTCGGAACAATAAATTTCTACACACAGGTAAATTTGTGTGTTCCTATACTATAAATTTATTGATTTTTTTTAAATTATAGAAGTTACTAAATTTCGGAATTAGGTGTGCTAGCATGTAATCTAGTTGTGTTTCACAGTTGTTGCCAGATTTGATTTGCATGTATGTAATCTTCTTGACTAACTTCTTCCCAAATTGGTGGTAATTCTGTTATTGACTGTTAAACATCCATTGATGTAGCCATATCACAAGGAAAAATTGTTTTACAAGTCATCATCTGTGATTCGAAAACATCTGAGGTCAGTGGAAGACCTGGCAAAAATTTTTGATAAATTTACCAAGCTGCTATTTAGAAATTGTAAAGAATCAATGAATCTGATTCTTCTGCCTTTCGATGTCGTTGTAAGTGTAAGAAACTTTTCTGTTGATTGTGGAATAACATTTAAATTCCAATCTCGGAATTTTCCAATTGCATATTTTAATATATGATGAATGTCATATCCACGAAGATTGTGAAATACAACAGGTAAAGACGGATTGATTCTTCTAGCGAAATTACAATCTTGACATGCTGCTCTGAGATATTAACCAGTAAAATGATCATGATCTCGAACAGGTATATTGATAATCTTTTTACAAAGGTAGCAATGAGTTTGGTTCGTAAATTCTTCCTGCTGCTCCCAAGTGAGTTCCATCATTTCCTTTGATCCATTAATTTTATACCACGGGTAAACTATGTCTAAGCTATATCATCGAATGCTTGTATAGACTGAAAGATACAGTTTTCTCCAACAAATGTTTCATTTCGAATCGGATGACCTTGATGAATAAGTAAAAATTCAGATGCAATCGGCTCATGTTTTAGGAAGTGTTTCTTGGTAGAGGTAATATTGATTCAAAGTCCGCGTAGACGACAAACTGTTTTACTATTTATATTTAAATTCTATTTATAGTAATTGTAAAATTACTATTTTTATTGATTTTCTAAATTATGTTATTATTAGAATTTTACATATTAATTCATAATTATCATTTAAAAATGTTTTTTAGTTCGCTTTCTAACTTGAGATCGAACATTTGAAGTTTTTTTAATATGATTTGAATATGACTTTGAATTTTTACAGGTTTAAAGAACGTGAATTTTTCATTTTTTTCATTACTTATTTTGTTTTTTGCCTTTATTATTAATATTATTTTTATTATTATTATTATTATTAATATTATTATTATTATTATTATTATTATTATTATTATTATTATTATTATTATTATTATTATTATTATTATTATTATTATTATTATTATTATTATTATTATCATTATTATTATTATTATTATTATTATTATTATTATTATTATTATTATTATTATTATTATTATTATTATTATTATTATTATTATTATTATCATCATTATTATTAATTATTGTTATGGTCATTGTTTTAATTATTATTTATTTTAAATATTGGCATTGAAGAAATGTTACGTGTCTTTCCATACCAAAAATAAATATTTCAACTAGAATTTTCAAACAAGCGGCGTTTATTTCATACATTTTCTTTCATCTTTTCGAAATTCTGCCCTGAAAACAGGTAAAATATACTAAAAACCACTTGAGATTTATAACAAAACAACAAATTTATTTGTGGTAAATAAAATTTTAATTGGAAATTTATTAAATTGTTTTTGAATATTTTTATAATAAACTTATTATTATTATTATTATTATTATTATTATTATTATTATTATTATTATTATTATTATTATTATTATTATTATTATTATTATTATTATTATTATTATTATTATTATTATTATTATTATTATTATTATTATTATTATTATTATTATTATTATTATTATTATTATTATAATTATTATTATTATTATTATTATAATTATTATTATTATTATTATTATTATTATTATTATTATTATTATCATTATTATTATTATTATTATTATTATTATTAATATTATTATTATTATTATTATTGTTTTAGGTATTATTTATATTAAATATTGACATTTAAGAAATGTTATGTGCCTTTGCAAAACTAAAATAAATATTTCAACTAAAATTTTAAAACAATGTTGTTCATTTCATACATTTTCTTTCATTTAGAATTTCTGCCTTAAAAAATCAAAATATCATCAAATAATATGTACATAAGTCTTTGGAAAGTTGCTGGAGCTGTGCATAATCCAAATGGCATTCTATTGTATCAAAACTGTGCTTTCTTTGTAGAAAAAGCTGATTTTAACTGAGACGCTTCATCAAGATATACCTGATAATATGCCTGCCCCAAGTCTAATGACAAAAAAAATGATGATCCGGACAAAGAATCGAATATTTTTTGTGGATCCTCCATTGGAAAACTTAATTTTTCAGTAACTTCATTAACCTTTTCTAAAATCTTGACACATCCTGATTGATCAGTCTTTCTTACCTACCACGACCGTAGGTGAGTTGTGGGCTTTGGCATTACCTGATAATGCCCATTTTTAATAATTTCAAAATCATATCGTCCACTTTTGATTCCATCTGCATTGCCTATGTAATGCATGTAATGAATATAATGCAATTTTTACTTTAAGGGCAATCTTATGCAGTTTTTAAACAGTTAAAGAAAAGCAACACGACAATGGATTTTGGAATGCTGAAGAAGGAATTATTGAAAACCTTCGGTATAAGCGAGCAAGAAGCCTTTACAAAACCTTTACAGAAAAAGCTATTAATGGGTGATAACTTGGATGTTCATGTAAATGAATTAAGGTCACTGTTGGAATGTTCAAGTGATCTACTTACCCGATTTTTTATAAATAGCTTACCAAGTGATTTGTCAAATCAACTAAAGATGTCAACAGCGTCAACAATGAATGAGTTAGTCGCTCAAGCAAAGAAAATTGCAAGTCATCAATTTTATGACAATGAGACGGTTGCAGTAGTAGTACTAAGATCAAATAGTGGAATACACACCAATCGAAAATGCTATATATGCAATAGTGCTAATCATGTGTTAAGATACTGTCCAGAAAGACGCAACATCAGATGTGCAAAATGCGGTATTATGGGACATATGTAAAGATTTTGCAGATCGGGAAAAGATCAAGGGGCTACACACAATGTAGAGTCGGGTGTGGCCCCAAGAATTGTGAATATGTGAGACTCCTTAAAGTAAATGATGTCAAAGCATGTTTGGTTGATTCGGGCAGCACTACCACTATAGTAAAAGGAAATCCACGAAAATCTATGACTGCTGTAGCGATGATTGATCGTTCTATCATATATGCTGAGAGAAGTAAAGTTGATATATGGGTTGGATATAAGTTATTTAATATTGATTTTTTAATATACCCAAAACTAGTATCCAATTATGATGCAATTTTAGCAGTGAATGCTATTAATAGGTTTGGTGGAGTTCGATTGAATAAAGAAGCCATTGTTGCGAAGAAGCACATTGTCACGTAGCGTGCTCTAGTAGTAGTATGTCAGAAATATTGAACGAAAATTTCTCGTCGAGATTTGGAAACGAGAAATGGATTGTCAAATGGGATTGGAAGTCAGAGCTGCCGAAACTTTTATCTAATAGAAATCAAAACTTTTATGATAATTGTAGTAAAGATCAGGAGACAATGCGTATCTTGAATTCTTGGATATCTGACAGCTATCTAGTTGATTACTGTTAGACGCAATTAAATTCAAATCTTCTTCAAGCATTTATTTTTTATAACACTTCAAACTTGTCATGTTTACTAGCGTATTTAAACACCGAGGCGTGATAATTAATAATATTAATGTAATTACCGGTCATACATTTAATTGATTTAATTTAATATAATTTAATATAATATGATATAATTTAATAAAGAATTTATATATAAAATTTAACAGCAATAATTATTTCTACTAACTGATCTTACTTCTACAATTTAACCATAATAATTTTATATAGGGGTTTACTAACTCCTTACAATTACGACGAGAAAACAATGGGCAAACTAATCGGATCAGTACCTATTTATGGTATAATTTAGTTAAATAAAGCGAAAGTGTGTCCAGTTTTGACTTTAGGAGTATCAATAAATATATTGATGTATATAGTGGGAATGCAGATATCTGTTCTGAAAAATTACGATCATAGAGATGTTTAAGTAAAGAATTTGCAATGTTAGATTTATCTGATGCATATATGCAAATACACGTGGATAAAAGCATGTGGGATATCAATCTTGTATGGTTAATGGGAAGAGATATGTGCTTACGAGAATGGGATTTGGATTGAATATCGCGCCAACGATAATGATAGAGATTGTGAATAAAGTATTGAACAACAATGAATTAATCAAGAATAGCACAAGTTCATACATAGACGATATATTCGTAGATGAATCTAAAGTTAAAGCAAGTGAAGTAAGTGCAGAAATGCGGAAATTTGGTTTGATATGTAAAGAAGAAGAAAAGTTCAAGGATACTCTCAGTGTAAGAGTATGGTATTGATGTATTTCGAAAGAATAACGAACTACATTGGAAAAGATCAAACGATATTCGGATAAATGAATTGAATGATGGCCTTTCAAGAAGAGAGCTGTATTTGTTATGTGGCCAGTTAGTTGGAATTTATCCTGTGTCTGGGTGGTTGCGGCCAGCTTGCTCATATATCAAGAGGTTATCCAGTGGAAATTGAGATGATTCAATAGATGATCATATCGTTGACAAAGTAACATGGTTATTAGAAAAAGAGAATGGAAGAGATCCATAGTCAGGTATTTGGAGTGTTCCCAGCAATCAGACAAGCATAATTTGGTGCGATGCAAGTTCGATCGCCATTGGAATTGTATTAGAAATGGAAGGTTCAGTGGTCGAAGATACGTGTTGGTTGCGAAAACCTGATGATTCAAGACACATTAATTTGGTGGTATTAGAAGCGATTATGAAGGGTATTAATTAATGTATTAAATAGAATCTAAAGTACATCAAGATTAAATCCGACAGTAAATTAGTTGTGTGTTGGGTTTACAGCATATTATCAAGCGACAGAAAAATACATACAAAAGCAAATTCAGAGTTGTTAATACGACGAAGGCTGGAGCTTTTAAAAGATCTACCGATTGAGTATGAACTTAAAATGGACATAGAGTTTGTATCTACAGAAAATAACAAAACTGATGTATTAACGAGAGTACCAACCAACTGGATGATTATTTAAAAAAGATGTTGCAGCTCTAGGCAATCAAAAAAGCACGAAAGATGTGTTATTAGAGATTCACAAGAACTGCCATGTAGGGAAAAATCACATGCGACTCTTAGCATCGGAAGCGGTGCTACTAAATGCGGATAATGAGATCTTAGAAATAATTGAAAGTTGACCCAGCGCCAGTAACGTGGGAAAAAGGTGAACTAAGCTGTGATCAAAATTGTTGCCGTTTAGCAATTGATGTAGCTAAAATTGCTAAAAATAAATATTTGACAATTATTGATTGTGGACAATCGAGATATGCAATCTGGAAGAAAATTAAGAATAAAATTGTAGAAGAGATATGTAATGTTTTAAATGAAGTTCTATATGAAAGAGGAGCTCCAAGTGAAATATTATTAGATAATTACTTATCTTTTAGATCTAGAACATTTCAAGAATTAGCAGATAAATGGAATGTTGAGTTGGAAATTTGAACAGTGAACCGCCCAGCGGGGAACGGGATCATTGAACGCAGCCATCGGACAATCAAATCGCTAGCAGCTAGGTCCTCAGGAATGATCGCAGAAGCGGTGTACTGTGTTCAACAATACGCTAAATAACAATAATATTTGTCCATCTAGATCCATATTTAGATATAATCCAAAGCTGAATCTGCCAAGCTACAATAAAAAAGAGATAATAATCGAAGCAAAATATTCTGCTGGTGACCCAGTATGGATAAAAAATAATTTGAATCAAAAATGCACAGAAAGATGGAAAGACGGGCATATCATTAAACCATTATCAAATAAAAATTTTTAGTCAGGTGTAACGGATATGATATGCCGCGGCACGTGGCGATATTAGAAAAAGAGTTGTTAAAGATTCAGATGAATCTGGTGGGGATGTAGGAATAGTGCAATATTAAAGAATTATTGTTCTTTTAATATTATGAAAATGTCGTAAAAATAGAATTTGAAAAAACGTTTAGTTATAATTGTCGTAATTTTTTTACTG
>CAUHTR010004869.1:0-13256 GCA_959609185.1 Schmidtea polychroa | reverse complement strand
TTAATAAAAGTAGTATGATTGGAGCTCCCCAGACCAGGAGCTCCCCAGACCACATATACCCCCTCCCCCCCCTGAGAAAAATTTTTTTTTTTAAATAAAAGGTCAAGGTCAAGGTCATTTAATTTTTAAATTAAATTTTTTGTTTTAATTAAGTGGTCTGGGGAGCTCCTACTTTTTTTCATCCCAAAAATTAATGTTCCCACCAACGGATTTTATTGAACGATACCTCATCTTAAAGCCCAGTCCAAGACCTTTCGAATGAGCCATGGAAGGTATCATCATCATTAATATTGACACAGTTATTAACATTTTACCAAAAATCATTTTCAAGGTCATATAATTATTAAGTGGTCTGGGGAGCTCCTACTTTTTTTCATCCCAAAAATTAATGTTCCCGCCAACTGATTTTATTGGACGATACCTCATCTTAAAGCTTAGTGCAAGACCTTTCGAATGAGCTATTGAAGGTATCATCATCATTAATATTAACAAAGAGAATGACTCACCCAATGACTCACCCAACGATGCCTAATATTTTTAGAACGATGCCTAATATTTTTAGAACGATGCCTAATATTTTTAGAACGATGCCTAATATTTTTAGAACGATGCCTAATATTTTTAGAATGGTGCCTAATATTTTTAGAACGATGTCTAATATTTTTAGAACGATGCCTAATATTTTTAGAATGGTGCCTAATATTTTTAGAACGATGTCTAATATTTTTAGAACGATGTCTAATATTTTTAGAATGATTACGTCATAATTTTAGAACGATGCCTAATATTTTTAGAACGATGCCTATTATTTTTAGAACGATGTCTAATATTTTTAGAATGATTACGTCATAATTTTAGAACGATGCCTAATATTTTTAGAACGATGCCTATTATTTTTAGAACGATGTCTAATATTTTTAGAATGATTACGTCATAATTTTAGAACGATGCCTAATATTTTTAGAACGATGCCTATTATTTTTAGAACGATGTCTAATATTTTTAGAACGATGTCTAATATTTTTAGAATGATTACGTCATAATTTTAGAACGATGCCTAATATTTTAAGAATGATTACGTCATAATTTTAGAACGATGCCTAATATTTTTAGAACGATGCCTAATATTTTTAGAATGATTACGTCATATTTTTAGAACGATGCCTAATATTTTTAGAACGATGCCTAATATTTTTAGAATGGTTACGTCATAATTTTAGAACGATGCCTAATATTTTTAGAACGATGCCTAATATTTTTAGAATGATTACGTCATACTTTTAGAACGATGCCTAATATTTTTAGAACTAATATTTTTTGTTTTAATTATCGATTACATAATAATTTAATTTGTTTAAATCTTTGATTACATATTATTATTTTTGAATTTTCAATATTTTCTTTTAAAATAATAACACCCACGCGAAAAATGTTATTATTATTATTATTATTATTATTATTATTATTATTATTATTATTATTATTATTATTATTATTATTATTATTATTATTATTATTATTATTATTATAATTATTATTATATACTCCTAGTCTATCCGACAAAATATTCTGTCCCCCTATGGGTACTGCTCACAAGGGTACTACTCACATTCAACAAGTTACAAATGTACTGTTCACAATGGTACTGGTAAAAATATTCAAGGTAAAACTTTAACAAAGAAATTCTAAATATTATTCTTTAAATATACACTACAATTTATTAACACATTCACATTCATCATCTCCACAGTTCATAACATTTTCAACAACATGATCTATACAATCCCTATATACACACGGTTCAGTATCCGTAAATTCCTCCATAACTTCATCAATTTCTTGAATACTTTCCTCATCATCTTGAGTGTTTTCTTCAGTTGTTTCATCAAATCCTGAATCTTCACTCTCTGCTACCCAGTTTATATTTAATGCGTTTGTAACAGATAATATATCCTCCATTTTCACACCAGATATTTCTGATAATTTTTCCAATAAAAAGTTTATTATAAATTCTAAATATTAAATAATTTGATAATTAACTAATCATATTAACCTTTTTCTGTAGTCATTATTAGTATTTTAAAACTATAGTATATATTTGTTTATAGAAAATATAGAATATAAGCGAAAACAAATATAACTAAATACATTTATTAAATACAACATTAAAATAACTGTGAAAGTCTAGCAGACATAATTTTCCAAATTGGAGAATACACATCATTATTATCAACTTTATATCCTTGGATTGCAATTGTTATATACCAATTTTCGTTTTCTTTGAAATTGATTTCATCAAAGGAATCATAAAATTTTGCATATCGGTTGTTGAAAAATGCATTTTGATTGCATGATAGATTCGTATTCAACCTTTTGAAAACATCATCTATGGTTTTAATATCTAACATTGAAAGCGTGCCGGTTAAGAATTGAAATTGGGTAGGAATAAGCTTGATCGGTGACACCAATTTCATATTGATTTCTTCTTTTAAAAAATACATTTTGTAGTTGTGGAACATTTGAACAGGTTGTACAAGTTCTGGAACTACTTTTGGTTCTTCAGTGCTTGAAATTTTCTTGGTCATTGTGAATTATGATTAAAATGAAATGGTACAGGGTTTTTATACCTATGACTATTGTTTATCATCCAATCAGATTGCAGCATGTCTTTGTTTTAATTGAATGATAAATAATTAATTAAGTGTTAATAGAAAATCTAAAAATTCTTTTCCTTCAATTATTGATTTAATTTCAGATATGATATTATCAACTATACATTTGTAATCAATATTTTTTATTCCAAGAATTACTATCTTACCGCTAGCGAATATATTTACACACATAGGGTTATATTTTATATATCTCAAAGCTGGAAATATTTCTGGTTCATAAAAGCATGGTATTAATTTAGCTAATTTATTTAAATTACAAGAAAACCTATATCGGAAGTTACGGTTATCGATTGTATTTCTAAATCATAAACATTATATTCACTAGCTTTGATTATTTCCTTACACCCCATAATTCTACATTTACCAGTTTTGAAATATATTATTGGATATTTATTACTTCTATTGATAAGTTGTTGTGGTTTACCTATTGGAAATACCATTTTTGATACATCAGTTTTTGCCCTGTAATTTATATTTGAAAGCATTTTAATGAAATAATTTTAAAAACTTTGATATATATAGGTATTTAAAAACAGAGTTCATTTAAATTATCAATATAAACAATAATTATATAGTTTAAATTTAAAAATGGAATTACGAAATGATGCAGTATACCAAATCGTTGGTCCAAGTGGTAGCGGGAAAACTTTATTTGTTTGTAAATTACTAAAATCAAATTTGTTTAAAACAAAATTCAACAATATTTATTGGCATAGGGGCGCCGACGAAGAACACGGATTGACGCAATCAAGTTTCTGTCAGTTGAAAACATGAAAATAGTAAAGGGCTTTGATAAAAACTGGTCAAGTCGTTTGAAGAAAGATGATGTCATCATTATCGATGATTTGTATCAAGAAGCCAATAAAGAAAAGGACTTTAATAATTTATTCACAAAATCAGCAGACATGTTGGTGTAACAGTTATTTTCATAACACAAAATCTATTTCATCAAGGTGGTGCACATCGAACACGTAATTTAAATGTACAATATTTAGTTATTTTCAAGAATCCTAGAGATGCAACTGTCATTGATTTTCTTGGACGACAAGCATACCCTAATAACCGTAATTTTCTTATCAATGCATTTCAAGATGCTACGAAAATACCACATGGGTATATATTTCTCGATTTCACACAACAATGTCCTGATGATATACGGGTAAAAACAGATATTTTCAACCCAAAAGGTGCCATGGTATATAAACAAAGTTCAAAACAAAGTTGAAAACATATAAATCATGTTTTCAAAAACAAGGATATCGGGTAAAAAACAACCAAAAGTTCCACCAACAACTAGTTATACTCCATCTAAAGAACTTATTACAGAAAATTTTCCTGCAATGAATCTTATTTCGAAAAATCCTAAACCTAAACCTAAAGGTAAAACCACTAAGAAAGTAAAAGTTGTTAAAAATCATCGGAGTTTCCCGTTTTTCAATACACTGTTAAAGGCACCAAGCATGAAAAGAAACAGTATTTTGCAATCATTTCCAAATTATGTTGTCGATGATTTACTCGATATTATACTTAAAGTAGTCAAAGGCAAGATTAAAATCAGTAAATCTAAAAAGCAATTATTGAGTAAACATAGGAAACCTTTGCTATCATTAGTAAATAATAAAAATCGTCAACAAATGAGAAAAATTATATATAAACAACAAGGGGGATTTATCGGTGCATTGATACCTTTAGCAATATCATTATTAGGTGGAATAATAGGAAGTCGATCATAAACAATGGGTGCTAATCCTTCATTACCAGACATTAAATTTAATATTAAATCTTCTTGCTGTAATGGAGAAGATTTGGACGAACCCGGAAGACGAAGCCGGTTTTGGTGGAGTGGCAAAATTAAGGAAAAGAGTTCCGAATTCGAAAAAGGAAACCCAGAAGTGGTTATCAGACCAGCTTGCATACAGTTTGAACAAACCAATGCAGAAACGATTCCCAACAAGAGCATATAAAACATATGGAATAAATGATTTATGGCAAATGGATTTGATGGAGATGATACCCTATTCGAAAATTAACAATGGGTATAAATATATTTTAACATGTATTGATGTATTCAGTCGGTTTGCCCGAGCAATACCAGTCAAGTCAAAATCTGCAGATGAAATGTCCAAAGCTGTTAATCATTTATTTAAAGATGGACATCCTAATAACTTGCAAACTGATTTAGGTATTAATATTATTTTTATTATTATTATTATTATTATTTTAGGTAAAGAATTCTACAACAGTAAAGTCAAGCAAATCCTCAATAAATTGAAAATAAACCATTACTCAGTACATTCTCAATACAAAGCTGCTCATGTTGAAAGATTTAACCGAACTTTGAGAGATAGATTAAAGAAATTATTTGTGCATCAAGGTAATAAAAAATGGGTATTGGTTTTACCAAAAATAATAACCAGTTATAATCATTCATCACATCAAGGACTGAATGGATTAAGGCCGATTGATATCACATCAAAAACAATCTATTCTACAAAACCTGTAAAAATTACAAAACCGAAATATAAAGTAGGTGACCATGTTAGAATTAGTAAAATTAGTGCATCACCATTTATTAAAAATTTCGATACAAATTGGAGTGATGAAGTCTTCGTAATTTCAAAAATAAATACTAAACAGAATCCTGTAATGTATGTCATCAAAGACAATGATAACAATATTGTACAAGGAAAATTTTATGAGCAAGAATTACAAGTCATTCCTCCCCCAAAAGTATTTAGAATTCAAAAGATATTGAAAACTAAAAAGGTCGGCAAGGATAAACAATTCTATGTCAAATGGCATGGTTATCAAAACCCATCATGGATATCAGAAAAGGATCTAGTAAAGTGAATTTTTATACTATTTTACCGAGCAATAGTTGCCCGCTTATTCATCCAGATAATCAAGCCAGTAAATTCATGGTCAATCTCCAGAATCCGATTTCTTTAAATGGTGACTGGGAAGTTGCACTGCAAGATTTTACATTCGTGTACAATACATTCCCATTTTATAGTCAATGTAAGATTGATTTCAAAAGGAATGTTATGAAAACATGTAGTGGTATCTTTATTATTAGTAATTATGATAAAACATATCATATTCCGAATCAAATATTAGATCCGCATTGCTCTATGTTTTACAAGGATGGTTTAAATATCAGTTGTGATTTTAAACCATTTACAATAACATTCGAATATATTGAAGATGCCAGACGAATGGGTTGCAATAAGTTAAAAAATGAAGTTATGGAAACAGAATACTTATTACGCTTTGATCTATTTGAAGCAAACAGTGTAATGAAAGAAGAAATCAAAATATCAGTATCGTATAATAATGAAGTTGAAGAATCATTCACATTCGCTGACGAATTATATATTGATAAACTTGATGTGTTACTTAAATATTTAAAGTATAATTGTTCACACATATTTAAAAGTTTGGACATTGTGAAAGAATTGTTATTTACCTTTAGTTTGAATGATGACATTTGCGAAGTTACATTTGATAAAAATTTGACAAATACACTTGGATTAGAGAAGCAGCAATATCAGGAAAAATCGGCAGGTATACGTAAACCGAGAATACTTGAACATCATCAACAAATGTTCATATATACTAATATTATTGAGCCTATAATTGTTGGTGATTCCAGTGTTCCTCTATTGAAATCGGTATGGATTGGAAAATATGAACATGATGAAGTTGTCAATATAAATATAGATAATCCTATGTATTTACCAATTTCAAGCTCATGTATAAACAATATAGAAATAAATATTCGTGACGATAGTGGAAAACTTATAAACTTCCCAAAAGACTCAAAAACTCATTTGACACTACATTTTCGTAAAGTAGATGGCTAATTCCGATATTATTAGTATGTATAGTGATAGCCAATCTGGCGGTGAATTACCATATTTTATTGGTAAACAGTACGGATCAGGTTGGTTAAAAACAATAGGGAGATTTGCACTTCCTATTCTTAAACGTATTGGTAGTTTTGGTATGAAAACTGCAAAAGATGTGATTATGAATGAACAGAAAATATTACCATCCCTAAAAACAAATGCTTTAGCTGAATTAGGTAAGGTTCTACCTGGAGTTGCTGGTATGTTTCAAAAAGATACACCTCCAGCCCCAGCTCCAAAACGTAAAGGCCATGGAATATCACGTATAAACAAACGAATGAAAGGACATGGAACTATATTTGCAAAATGATTTGTGGTAAATCCGAATTATGTATATTTGATAGACCATCACCCCAGGCTGTAATAGAATTTGGTGCCTTTGAGGAAGTTTTTCCTATGAATTCAATTACCGATAGTAGAAATGATATCGAGTTTTATATTAATGGTTCGCAAACTGAATATTTAGATTTGAACGATACTTTATTGACTGTTCAGATCAAGGTTGTAGATAAAGATAGAAAGGTTTTGGATGCCAATGCGGATGTATTACCAAACAATTTCATGTTTCATACTCTGTTTAAAGATGCAGTGTTGGGATTTAATAATATCAAGATTGAGGGCGGAAATAATACATTCATTCACAAGGCTTTGATAGAAACTATTTTAAATTACAATTCTGATACTAAAAATACCTGTCTTACACCTATGGGTTATGCAGCAGCAGATGATGAAAGAAAAAAGTGGGTTAAAGGTTCAAAAGTATTCACTATGTGCTCATCATTACAACTTGATTTTATGGATCAACCGAAATATTTACTACCGGGAGTTAATGTACATATTAGATTGAAAAGGTCCGATTCTGCATTATCTCTTACTAGTGCAACTGGTGCACCAATATGTCAATTAGTTGATGCAAAATTATTGGTGAGAAGAGTTCGAGTAGACCCGTCAGTATTAGCTGGTCATCAATTGGGTCTTAATTCAAAACATGCAATTTATCCTTTAAAAACAAAGGAAATTGTACAATTTGCTATTGCTAAAGGTGCTTCATCATTCTATAAAGAACAAATATTTGGTGACAGAAGAATGCCTAATTTTATTCTGGTAACATTTCAAAGTGAAACGCAATATAATGGATCGTATACTGCTTCCAGCTCAATTTTCAAAAACTTTGGTGTTACATCATTGACTTTGTCGAAAAATACTGATTATAGAGAAACATATACTCAAGATTTCGAGAATGATAATTACTGTGCGACATATATGCAGAGTATTGTTAGAAATCTGGGTTATTTAGATAAAAACTTGAATTGCGGAATAACTCTTGAAGAATTTAAAAGCAAATATCCATTTTTCACATTTGTTCTAGCCCCCGATTTTGATTTAAATCAAAGTCAATTACCACAAAACGGGAATTTACGACTGGATATAAAGTTTGCAAAGGCCATTACTGAACCAGTACATGTTATAATATATGGGGTATTTGAAAATGAAGTTCAAATTACTGCAAATAGAACCGTGCTAGTATAAATGTATACAGAAATATAAAAAGTTGTCATGGAGTAAGTTTTTCAATACTGTTTAATTTATTAAAGTAGTTCTGTTCAGGTCAATAGAATTGGAAAACAGATATTGGGAAATGAATTTGTAGGAGTTTTTCCTCTTGATAAAATCCCATATTTGAGCAATAATCAAGCCATAATCGTCAATACTCAATCGTCTCATCTTGGTGGAGAACATTGGATTGCTATATATATGAAACCTAGTAATATATTCGTGTTCGATCCAATGGGTTTCTATTACCCTGCTTTGTTGGTATCAAAACTCCAAACAATGGGGAAACCTATTGTATATAATAAAACAATGTTTCAAAATCCCTTGACACAAACATGCGGTCAACATTGTTTAGCTTGGTTGTTGTATAAAAAATTTGATGTTTAATAAATGTATCCTTTCCTTTGTTGTTGTTATTATTATTTTAATTATTATTATTATTATTATTATTATTATTATTAATATTATTAATATTATTATTATTATTATTATTTTTATTATTATTATTATTTTATTATTATTTTTATTATTAATATTATTTTTATTATTATTATTAATATTATTAATATTTTTATTATTTTATTATTATTATTATTTTATTATTATTATTATTATTTTATTATTATTATTATTTTATTATAACTATTATTATTATTATTACTAATATTATTATTATTATTATTATTATTATTATTATAATTAATATTAATATCCAAATAAAGACTACACAATCATTGTGCATGCACAAAGTCATAACAAAGATGTGCAATCCCATTTGATACCATTTGATTGGCTGATAGAGGAAAAAGTATTCAGGAATGTGTCTTAATTCTGATTGGTTGAGACATGGAAATATTCCTGTTCTATATAAACATTGACAAATTCCAAATTCATCACAATTTTATCAAAATTTTCAATTTCTAATTTTTCAAAATTACAAACTTTAAAATGTCTAACAATAACAACAACATATTAAGAAGTCTATTGACTACCGGTAATTTTATTATTTATTTATTTATTATATTTTATTATTTATTTTTTTTTTAGATGTGTTCGATTGGTATCAAGTTACTGAGGACGAAAGAATTTTGAATGTTGATAGGATTTTCGGTAAATTTAAATATTTTAATTTTTATGAAATTATTATTTTATTTAGAACCTATTATAATTAGCGACGATGATGATGTCGTATTTATTGGGCAAACTAATGCCCCAGTTTCCTGTAATGTTTTCCATAAACAAAGTAAATTTATTTTATTATAGTATATTATTTTTTTAAAAATCATTTTAGTGATTAATGATGACATGGACGCCCCAATTAATAATGATGAGGAAAACAATATGGAAAATGCCCTCACTTCTATTGAGGAGAATAATGCTCCCATTTCTATTGAGGAGAATAATGCCCTCACTTCTATTGAGGAGGTAGCTGATGAGGAATCTGATTCCGATCAGGAATCACAATGTAAGCATTTATTTATTTTTATATTTCTTTAACAAAATTTTTAAAATTTTCTTAATAACTTTTTAAACATTTGCATAAATCTTATTCGTAAAATTATTATGTTTTTTGAATTATTATTATTGTAATTATGATGAAATTATGAAGAAAATACTATGATGGAAATTATAAAGAAATTACTATGATGAAAATGAAGAAAATACTATGATGAAACTATTATAACGAAAATGAAGAAAATTATGAAAATGTTATATTGAAATTATTATAATGAAAATAGAGAAAATTATGAAATTATTATTTTGAAATTATGCAAATGTTTAAAAAAGTGTTTAAGAAACTATAGTTTTAAAATACTTCTTGTAGTTTGCAATGAGCAACTACATTAGTTAAAATAATAATAATAATAATAATAATAATAATAATAATAATAATAATAATAATAATAATAATAATAATAATATATCTTGTAGTCTGCAGTGAGCATGCAGCTACATATCTCTTTTATTATGATTGCCCCAATAAATGTAGTCTGCAGTGAGCATGCAGCTACATATCTCTTTTATTATGATTGCCCCAATAAATGTAGTCTGCAGTCAGCATGCAGCTACATATCTCTTTTATTATGATTGACCCAATAAATGTAGTCTGCAGTCAGCATGCAGCTGCATCAAACTAATTATTTATTACGTAATACATACCCTTTATTAAATGTGTCTAAATGCAGCTGCATCAAACTAATTATTTATTACGTAATACATACCCTTTATTAAATGTGTCTAAATGCAGCTGCATCAAACTAATTATTTATTACGTAATAAATACAATCTTTAAATGTAATCTGCATGCAGCTGCATCAACTATTTATTTATTATGTAATAAATACAATCTTTAAATGTAGTCTGCAGTGAGCATGCAGCTGCATCAAACTATTTATTTATTATGTAATAAATACAATCTTTAAATGTAGTCTGCATGCAGCTGCATCAATAATAATGATAATGATAATAATAATAGTAATAATAATAATAAAATCCCACATTTATAGTTTACAAGATTTTATTAATATAAATACAATTTCATGACTAATATTAATTGATAAATATAATTAACAGGCAAATTTTATTCACATTACTGCCAGGCTTCAACTGGTCACTCAAATTTATGTCACAAAGTGATGAAAAAATATTATGGTCGTAAATTTTATGGCATCAAGTACTATATATGCCCAATATGCGAGACTTCCCATAGCATTAAATATTTAGAGTTTTACAGTATACATAAATCCCATTTAAATCAGTTCTCTTTAAATAAAAAGGATTTATTTAACAAATTGCGAAATACCGCAAAACCTGTAATTAAAACTAATGTAAATAATACAAAACCTGTAAATAATAATACAAAACCTGTAAATATTATTACAAAACCTGTAAATAATATTACAAAACATGTAATTAAAACTAATGTAAATAATACAAAACCTGTAAATAATATTACAAAACCTCTAATTAATAATGTTATTAATGTAAATAATAATTTAAAAAGACCTGCTGTTAGTATTGGGTCTGATGCTCCCTCTAAAATTAATAAATTAGAACAAATAACTGTGGTTAATAATATTCAAGTAGGCGGTTCAGTCGATATTGACGATGAACCTGAAATCGAAATTGATTTTAAGGGGGTTCGAAAGAATTTAAGATTTAATGTAGAAAAGGATAACATCATTCAAATAACCATAACCGATAAAATCGTTAATAAGATAAATCATGAAATAAACAGAATGGGGTCGGTGAAAATACAATTCTCTGTTTTGATTCAATTTGAAAAAGATGGTGAAATTAAAGATAATTTCTTCTCGAATAGGGCAGAGGCTTTTTCAGATAGTTTTCTAAGTGAGGGGGTTCACAAATTAAATAATAAAATAGAAAAATTCACATATTTGGGTAGTGGATGGTGGGTTGTTAAAATCAAAGAAATAGATTTTATATTAACAAAATTTACACATATGAATAGGCTAGCTGGACATAGTTACATCCCCACCCCATCATCTTTAAAATCTAAAAATGCAATAGTAAACGTTAAAAACACCGATGATATGTGCTTTATATATAGTATTTTAGCACTTTTAAAACGTAATATTATACGTAGTCCTAGGAACCGTGTTAGTTCCTATGAAAATTATCTCAACGAGTTAAATTTTGACCCCATTTCCGACTGTCCAATGAAACTATGTGATATTCCTAAATTCGAGATGAAAAATAAGGATTTAAATTTAGCAATAAATGTTTTAACTTATAGAACAACCCCAGCTAAGCCTTTTGAAAATATAGTTGACGATAATTATATTCCACATCATCCCAAATTGGATATAATTCACCGATCTAAGGTTATAGGTGGTGAACCCTTATACTTACTTTTATTGGAAGATGGTGATAATTTCCATTATACCGCAGTTTTTAACTTACAAAAATTAATGAATTGTCACTCTAGCAGTGAATGCGGCGTTAGAATTAAAGTGAACTGGTGCCCCCATTGTCTTAACGGATTTAGACTTAAAAATGCATTTGATATTCATGTTGCACTTTGCAGTAAGAACCAGATAGGTACTACTCTATACACGCTACCTAAAGAGAAAAATTTAATTTTTCAAAATTATGCGAAAACCATAACCCCGCCATTCGTGATATATGCAGACTTTGAATCAATTTTACCGGGGGATATAATACACCATCAAAAGCATTTGCCAATAACAGCAGGTTTATTATTAATAAATAATTATAATAACTCCAAATTTTATTATGAGTTTGTTGGGGATGATTGCATCTTATCTTTCTTGCGTAAGGTGGAGGAAATTGCTATGACAATTGTCCTGCCATATTACGAAATTAATGGGAAAAAGCCCATTCAAACCTTGTCTTTCGCTGAAGAGCGGGCCTTTCGTGATTCCAGAACCTGTTATCTTTGTAAAAAATTTATTAGAAATAGAGTTAGGGATCATTGTCACTTTTCAGGTAAGTATCTTGGTGCTGCCTGTAGGAAATGTAATGTTTCTCGACGAATTCAGAAACAGTTACCTGTGGTTTTTCACAATTTGAGGGGGTATGATCTCCATCATATTTTGAAGTACGGTCTCAATAATTTTCCTTCTTGGGAATTAAATATTATTCCGACCACTACTGAGAAATTCATCTCCCTCATCGCGTACATTAACAAATTGTCTGTTCGTTTTATTGACAGCATGCAGTTTGTTAATTCTTCTTTAGCAAAGCGGTTAAGACTCTTTCCAATCTGCCTTTAACTTCTTCTGTTTTCGATGGCGCAATTGTTCGAGTCAAAGGTATCTTTCCTTATGACTTTGCCACATCTCTTGAGGTTCTGGAATCGACTCTTGAATTGCCTCCTATCTGGGATTCTGTGTCTAATGATGAATATGCATTAGCCCAAGTTATTTGGACTCAGCAAAACTGTAACAACATGTTAGATTACATGTTAACTTACCTTAAATTAGACGTGTTTCTCCTCGCAGACTATTTTCAACAATTCCGTGAAAAGGCCATTGCTTACAATGGTCTTGATCCTCTTAATTTCTATGGCATTCCCGGTATGTCATGGGCCTCTGCGCTTATGACATTAACGGAACCCATTGAACTTTTGCAGGACATG
>CAUHTR010004868.1:0-32808 GCA_959609185.1 Schmidtea polychroa | reverse complement strand
NAAAAAAAAAAAAAAAAAATACCACTGTCCTCTCAGAGCAGTTTTACTATTTCATAAAATTTTTATTCTTCAAGACATCAAGATTAAGATTTCATTTATTTTTTTTAATTAGCCAATTAGCAACTTGCTAGTTGGCATCCTCAGGTAGTGTGTATATATCCCTAACCAAAATAACCCTCTAACTTTTTCATAATACCATTTTCTTTTCTATTCTCTTTATGTTTTTAGTTTGAAGCTTTTGAGTTTGAGGCTTTAAAGATTAAAACAGTTAGAGTCATAAAGGGTGGTTGTTTTCAAAAATATAGGGTTAAAATACTATAAAAGTATAAGTTTTAGGTTGTTTTTCTAATGGTTTAAGTGAAATGGAGGCATGATTTGTTGGGAGGGCTGTTTTGGTTAGGGATATATACACACTACTAACATTAGACCTTTTGCAGGCACATAACTAGAATCCACAATTCCAAACACCCAGATCTCATGATCCGTTGCTCTTCCTCTGTGGTATTTTGGTTTATGCCTGAACATTGATTCATCAAGATTAATAATATGTCCAGGACCACCAATCATTTCAATATTTTCCACATAATAATCATGGCATAAACCACGCAATTTTCCATATAATTTATATAATACCTTTTCTGCACAATCAAGTTCCGATAGAAAGGTTGAACAACATACTTCTTGAGAAAATTTCCAAAAAATTTTCAAAATATCCTTAAAGGTGATGTTAAAATTGTCCAAAAAACTTTCTGTTCTAACAGATTTTGTAGTTTTATATTTTGAACAATCTTTCTTTGAACAAAATAAAACTCTACCATCTTTTACTTTTACTTTTACATCATTCTTTCATTACAGTAATTACATTTTATTTCTCTTTTCAAAATGCTAATATTCAGCAAAAATTCATATTGGATATCAACATTACCAACTATTATTTGTTCCAGTATTTCAGTGTAAAAATTTTGTATTGAAAGGATTAAAAAATAGGAATTATAAAAATACAATCAATATTTTTAAATTTATTAACAAATTGAGTATTGAGAACCTCAAAAAAAGGAATTTCAAATTCCAAAAACAAAACAGGAGAAAATGTGTATCTTGACAGCTTGTCACAGATATCAAAATTTCAAGAAAAGTCGCCCTAACAAAAAAGGTGGGAAATGCGGGAAAGAGAAAAACGGGAAAACAAAATTATCACAAGTACCGCAAATGTAACGAGCTATATAAGGGATAGACGCGGAAGAGAGAGGCAGTGAGAAAGGTAGTTAATGAGTTAATTAAAATGAGTTAAATTTAAGGAGTTGAGAAGTTATAGTTGAGGAGAAATTCGAATTTCGATTACAACTCAAAGTAGTTAATAAGAGATATTTGATTGTGATTGTAACGAGAATCTTTGTAAACCCAATATAAAAGTGAAAATGGAGTGAATAATTGTGGCCAAAGCAATAGAGCAATCGAGTAACATATCCTGTAAAATAATCGATCGATAATTAGTGATTATTATTGGCAAATTGTACACGGAGAGCTATTCTTCACGTAGTGATGTAATAAGCTATGAATAATTGTCTATATTAGAGTTGATTGGCTGTAATTGCCACTTGTACAATCTATTGTGATTATTAATAAAGATTATCCTGTTCGAAATTGTTAATTTGTGAATTGAGAACACACGCTTGTAGTCAGAGACGTAATTGTTGAATTTATAACGCATCACCGATTAAATAAACCCAACAATTTCTTTGCTGCCACTTCTTTTGGAAATTTCTCCACGTTTTTGTATTTGTAAATTATTTTTCCAGTCAATTTTTGGTAATCTTCCAAAATAATAGCAAATTTGGCCATTTTCGAAGGCATCAAATAATCGAATTTTGTCATGTTTTGATATTCTATCAAAATATTAGTTTTTTTTAATTAAGTTATTAAAATTTACTATTTTTGATTTTTCTCCTCAAAATCAAGAAGTAGAATATTTGAAACTTCATATTCACTGAAAGGCGGCGTTTTAATAGAAATATTTGAAATTCAATAGAAATATTAAATTTATATAATTTTATAAATAAACATTAAGATTTTTTTCGTAATTTTCTATACAACTCAAAGTGAAGTTATCCGATTCTAGCTCAAAATTTTTTTCCGTCATGATTTTGTAATAAATTTGAAAAGATGAAAATTTATAATGCTCTTATTCCATGCAACATTTCTACATATGTATATTTTATAGTTTATAAGTATATTTTATTATGTTATATTTGTGTGTTAAATTAACTTTTCTTTCAATGAATAAATGTTCCTATAATCTAAAAGAAAAATCAATAAAGTTATAGTATCGAATTACTAATATCAGTACCAATATTATAAATAATATCATCACTATCCTCATCAAGTTGGACCATTAAGGGTATTGCCTCTAATATCTCCAAGATCCCTAGAGTCATGGGTGCTCTTATTAGTATTATTATTATTAAAGTCTCCCATTGTACTTTCTTCACGATTATTATAATTAGAGTTTATGTTATTAATGTTAGTATTCTTACCATTACAATTATCATCATCATCAATAACTTTTGAGTTTGTACGATTTATTTTCCATTTATAATTAAATTCATTATTAACAGTAATATTAGGGTTAGGATTTCAATGAATTTTACGAACATTAATCTTAATATTATAATCATTATTGTGACTACAATTATTATTACTAAGCTTTCCTATTGTGCATATGATCAGTATTTTAATAAAATACCATCATTCTTGTCATCCTATTACATCTGTTCTTATTCTCACCTGTTGGATGGTTAGGAATATTCCGAATAATATTATTCAAATTGCAACCAAAAATTAGATAGCCATAATATAGCGTCAATATCATTTTTGTCATCGCTGGGCCTGACAATTCCCATCTTAATTTCGTATTCCCTTACTTTTCTTGAAATGAAACTTTTGACAATGATTAACAAAATTGTCCAAACCTTTTATGTTCTTATATGTTCATCTCGATGTCGAAATATATTAGTTTCTCGCAGGGAATTTTTAATGATTAATCTAATTCAATAACTCTTACGTATTTTACATTCTTCTCATTTTTATGGCATACATGTCTCAACAAGGAAGCACTCTCAAGTTTTGGTTCTCATGCGCAGACAAGAACGCGCTGAATCAGATCCTCCGAGAAGAAAACCGAATGTTGGAGGCAAAAATAAATAGGCTGGAAGGAACTTGGTTCACCCAAGTCTAGATAAAGGAGGCAACGCAGACAATTTTCCGACTAGAGTATTGTCGGGATCGTCTAATCGAAGAGAGAAAGGCTCAACGGACCCTGATACAGAAGCAGTCCTAAGCCAAAAACGACTTCGAGGCTCCAATTCACTGGTTGCTATCATTTTAGCGAGCAAATTGATTCCCGCACTCTCGCTCAGAGTACAACGCGAGAAAGCGTGCCAACAAGGCTAATGATCTCAGCCTCCATTGTGATTTTATCAACCCGCCCGCATTGAACCTGGATACCACAGGAATGGCGTGCGCGTTCAGTTGGGAACGGGAAATCTATTCGACCTGTACGAACTGTTGGCCGAGGTCGAAAAAGACAATCAATTAACTTGTGATTTCTCATTTTTCATGATCAAAATATTTCGTTTTTTAGTTGTTGTTTGCCTTATTATTAAAATTTTCTGTTTTGAATCTTTAATGTGTATTAAAGCGACAAATAGTGACTTTACTGATTTATAGTATTTCCGATAAAAGGTACTAAAGAGATCTTAGGAAAAGATCGTTGAAATGAATGAGGGCCTCATCTTTTAGGCTGTTAATATCCAATCTTGGCAATGTCCGAAGTGACGTAAGCCCCTCTATCGGAAGTCTCAAACCTGTTAAGAAGGGATAATAGAGAGTAGTTTGTAAGCAGAATCTCACCTGTCTCTTAACTCTTAACGACTCTGTAAAGTTTCAAGATGGTCGTAACCATGGATATATAGTTCGGAACGAAATAATCACGCGGCGAAATAATCATAATAGAGAAAATTTTTTATGAATATTTAGCACACACCATCTTGATTTCAATTTTCATTTTATCTTCCCCGTAAACACCAACAGTTGTTTATAAACGCTAATATCCATGGTTATAATATTAGTTCGGCAACCAAAATCATCCCGTTTTGATAGTTTAACCAGAAGTTTAAAAGTTTTAATGTTCTATTTTATGCCAAAATGATGGTATATATTAAAAATCCTAATTGATTTCACAACTAAGCAACCGTTTTTATCTGGCATAAATATATAATTTTATGCTGTATTATCTTCAGGACCACATAAAAATAAAACATACTAATTTCAAAAAATTAAAATATCATTGTATTTAAAATTAATATTGTTAAATATTAAAAACCATAATTGAATGAGCATCATACATAATTTCTAGTTTATTAGTATCCATTTGTACAAGCTTAACTTTAAAATTACATAAAAATAAAAATATTAATTTTGCCAAAATTAAAATTCCAAATTTTTATTTATGTTGTTCTTAGGTTTAAAATAAATGTTTTATTATTATATTAATCTTTGGTTTGTTTTACTTCGTTCATTTTGAATTACTTTTAAATGCCTATGTAGCAACAATGTCTTATAAATATTTTTAATATTTTTAATGTGTAGTTCTAATATATGTATGATTTTTAGATAAATGGGAGCATTTTTAGACAAACCAAAAACAGACAAGCATAATGAAAGTGGAATTGGTAACGGATTAAGATTTGGCCTTGCAAGTATGCAAGGTTGGAGAATTGAGATGGAAGATGCTCATTGTGCCATTACTCAATTAACTGGGAATCTTGGCGGTTGGTCATTTTTCGCAGTATTTGATGGACATGCTGGAGCAAGAGTATCGGAAATCTGTGCTGCACAACTATTAAAAGTACATTTAATTAGTCACTTTCGTTATTTCGTTTTAGAATATTGTGGAAACAGATGAATTTAAGAATATTGATCCAGAAATGGCTCCAAGTGTACAAGAAATTAGAGATGGAATTCGTGAAGGATTTTTAACATTAGATGAAAGGATCCGTAAAATGATTGAAGGAGAACTAAGTGATGACAAATCAGGATCAACAGCTGTTTGTGTATTAGTATCGCCCAAACATATTTTTTTTGCTAATTGTGGCGATTCTCGTGCTTTATTGATTAGGGAAGGCAAGGTATGTTTTTCAACTGTTGATCACAAACCAGCAAATCCAGTTGAAAAAGAGCGCATACAAAACGCTGGTGGAAGTGTTATGATTCAGAGGGTAAATGGATCATTAGCTGTTTCAAGGTTGGTTGATTTAACTGACAAAATTTTAATTAAATTTAATTAGAGCCATAGGTGATTTTGAATATAAGAATGTTGAAGGTAAAGGACCAACTGAGCAGTTAGTATCGCCGGAACCCGAAGTTACTGTTATTGATAGAGATAACAACAATGACGAGTTGCTTGTATTAGCATGTGATGGTATATGGGACGTTATGACAAATGAAGACATCTGTCAATTTTTACAACATAGAGTACGTTGTTCAGATGATTTGATGAAAATTTGTAATGAAACAATTGATACATGCCTGTATAAAGTAATCGACAACTATTTAATAGTATTTTTATATTGTTGATGACAGGGAAGCCGTGATAACATGAGTATTGTATTAGTGGCTTTTGAAAACGCTCCAAAACTTGATGAATCATATGCATCGAAAGATAAAGAACTCGATAAACTAATACACGAAGGAATAAAAGGTAATAGTACAATTATATAAAAATTCTAAATAAAATCAGCTAAAAAGATCAATATTTAACAATGGAGTGTTTTGGTGTGTCTAGTGGTGACGCTTGTGTGTTTATTGTAGTTGGTAATTCAATCAATTGTAACTGATTTAATTTAGACTATCTTGCAAAAACTGATGATGCCGATTTGAATGCTGTTGTAAATCATATTCAAAATCTGAAATTGTCAAACTTTCCACCAGGTGGTATACATTCGAAGTAAAAAATGAAAAATTTATAAATGTAATTTATGTGCTATTTTTTATAGAAGACATCTAATTGACAAAATATATAATGACTTATCAAAAAAAGAAGAAGGTCCTAGAAAAGTAGTCATTTAAGATGTTATGAAATTAAAACTTGGCTTAAATTAACAACTTGCTTTTTATTCATTAACTGTTTCTTGTTAATTTAGGTAAATGCTGATGGCTCCTGTTAAAATTTAGCAGCTTATTGATCGATTAACAGTGACAGTTTAAATTCATTGCGTTTGTAGACATTAATTCATAATCAAATACCAGTGAAATTTCTATTACTGGACAATTAAAGTTATAAAAATTTTCATGTATTTATATCAAAATATGATGTTTCATGTGATTATGACTACTGTATCATTTGTCGAAGGCAATTTGGAATAACACCTAAATTTTATTGGCGATGTATTGTTATGAATACCTAGTTGACAGAAGTGTTCCAATTTCTAGATCTTTGGCAGGCTTCTTTCCATTTTACGAACTTTTTGTCTAATTTTTCTGATATGTGGTAATCTGGGAAAAATACTGAATCTATTTTACAAACATCCGATAGTTCTAATAAAGATTTCCAAATCCCTAATAATATAATAATGCTGTGTAAATTTTGATTCTAATTACCTATGTGCAGCCCTGCCAAGTATGCTGCACCACAGCAACTAGCTTCAGTTTCAGTGCAAGCTTCAATTTTTAATTTAGTTATATTTGCCAATCTTTGAAGGATCCATTTGTTTCGGGCAACGCTCCCATTAACTCGTATTGATTTTAATTTCATTCCTTTGATATGCGTATTATAATACGAAAATTATTTATGTACCTGTTTCTTGTTGAACTGCGTCTAATATCCATCTGATTGACATTGGAATAGCTTCAATCACAGCGAATACAATCGATTCTTTTAATGTAGTAGGATTCAAGCCAATCAGCATACCACTTGCAGTTGGATCATTTATTGGAACTTGTAGTCCCATAAATGCAGGCACAAAATGTACATCAGCAGAAACATCATCTTTTGTATTTTGTGAATGAGATATTAATAACTTTTCAAGTTCGTCATAAGTCTTAAAAAATTCTAGCTATTTTTAAAAATGCCATAATCAAAATACATACAAACCTAAATTTCGTAGCCAATTAATAGTTGATCCCGTTGATGGATTATAACCTTCTACGAAATACATTGTTGAGTTTTTGGTTTTCCAACCTATTTCCGGATAAAGACCTTTCATCGAAACGTGAGGAATATTTCCGGTGTTAATATTGAGGAATGATCCAGTTCCTAAAGTAATTTTACCTTCTCCTTTATTGAAACACCCTACTCCAACAGTAGCTGCTTGTGAATCACCAATAATACAGCAAATAGGTATAGAGAGACCATAACCAAGAAAATCGGTACTAGTTCTACCGAAATTATCTCTAAATATGATGATAAGTTTAAATGAGTCTAACAATTTTACATGGTGTTTTTAACTTCAGGAAGAATTTCTTTTGGAATATTTAATAAATTAATTATCGTTTCACTCCATGTGCACTAAATACATTAAAGAAATATTGTATATTAATTAATAATACTGTAAATGGGTCATAAATTCCTGTGACACTCGCACAACTAGCATCTGTTGAAAATTCTTTTCCATCTGTCAGACACCATAGTAACCAAGTTTCAATACATCCATAGCAGATCTCTCCTGCTCGAGCTCTGGAATTTAACTATTAGCAGTTATGATAAGAAAATTTCAAATAAATTATACTTTAGGATCAGATTGTAACAAGTCATACAATCGAATACTGACAAGAGAACTTTTGAAATTTAAAATACTTGCTGCAAGATATCTTATATTTCTTGTTATGAAATACGCTAGTTTACTGCTGTGGTTGATTATCTAAAAGTTGTCGAAATTTAGTAAAATTTAAAATATTGTACAAACAATCGTGCGATTATTTTGAAGTGACTATTCTAATTATGGAATACTTGAAATTTTAATCTAGTATTCTATTGAATATAATATTCAACTAAAATTGTCAATGTGTAAATTTGGTATAAGTAATGAATTATAATGATTCTATAATGTATGCACTTATAATTTCGAATATCTGCAATAAATTTCATTTGCATTCATCTATACAAGTTCCTCGTTGATATTTATTTGTTTTTATTTTATAAATTTATGACTAAATTAAAGATATTAAGTCGAACATTTCCACCAATAAATAATCTGCAAAGGAGATATAAATTAATTCATGGGATTGGGGAACGTATTTTAGTTATTACCCTTAGACTATATTTGTTTGCGTCAAAGTTGCTCATTCGAGTGAAAATAGCGTCTCAATTGATATAAAATAGTGTTATCATTATAATTCTGCACGGCAAGGCTTATACAATACAACTCCTTGTGTTATCGATTAGAATAAAAAACTCAGCACAACAATTTTTATTTGTACTACAAATACAAATATCTCCAATTTTCATCGAAACAAAAACATTTTTGTTTGATAATGAGCGCAGTTGACTCTCAAATAGTGAAAAAACCAATTTTCACTAAATCCATGAATAATTATCGTCATTTTTTCAAAAATATTTAAATTAGTGTTCGCCAAAAATGTAGAAAATTATAGTGGTGAGAACTCAGACAAGCAATAAATAAGACAAGATTTACTGTATTAGGTATGCGCTAAATAGGAAGGGAGTTGATTTTGGGATACTAATGTATATGAAGAGAGGGTAATCTGACAAAAAAGTGTGTAGTTAGGTACGCTCCAAATTTGCGTGACGTAATTATTTGGTTGTTGTTTATGGCACAGTTAATGCAATATAAATTTCCAAAAAAAAATTCCTGACAAGGTCAGTTGTGTTTTCAGATGGCAACGACAGGTTATGCATTCCAGAAGCTAGTAAGGTATCTAAAATAATAAAGGCCTAGTTCATTTGACTTGCACAACGAAAAGTATTCGTATCATCAAAAATCCTGATGAATTTTCCATTTGAAATATGCAGTCTATAGCAGAACTTCAAATGGAAACCTATACAAAGTGTAAAAATATTATGGCATTCGGGAATCATTGAAATACCACTACCAAGTTCATAATTATACAATTCACATGTCATCTGATGAAGTTGATGTTGATGGTATAATCGAAAGAATGTGAATGAAAACTTGAAATTTGTTTGAATCTTTGCAAACTGTATTCAGGATAATTCACAAAATTTTATGTAATATCTCAAAATACTAAAATATATTTACATTTTGTTGTTTTAATCATCTCGAAATTAAATCCTGACTCAAATAGCACAAAGAGTTTTTAAAAATCGGTTTAATTTTTACAATTTTTAGTTTTGAGCATGCATTCATGACGGAGAAGTTTGTAAAATTAATTTATACATTCATCACACTGGTCTACAAAACAAATTTTTTGGTCTGGTGTCTAAGATTTTCCAACTGATTTAAAGCTGAATTCAAGAATGACACCCATTTTTCTGTATCAGGTCATGTTTTTCTGCTAGCTCGATTTTAAAGAAATAATTAGAAAGACGGAAATCGGACATCTGATTTCAACAAGAATTTTGTATTTCTTAACATTTTATCAAAAAGTTATAGAAGCTGATGTTTTTCAGCATCATTGTTATAAATTCATGGCTTGAACTTGAGTTCCTTGGAATTCCTTGAAAAATTAGCAGCAGTTACGTCTCTTTTCAAGGTCCAGCAGTAATCTGACATTATTACTGCATCCCAACGCCCCTGATACCTAGTCTTCAACTCTTTCAGATCTTGATGGAACTTCAACCCCTGTTCGCCACTCATTAATCCAAGATTCTCAGGAAACCGACTCAAATGGAATAACAGGTAGTGCATTTTGATGCTCATGTTGCACCAAGGTTTCTAAAATCAGTCAGCATCTTGGTAACGTGTTCCTCATAATTTCTGATCTTGTTATTTACAAGGAAGTTGTTGAGAACCTGAACAAAAGCCTTTCAAACTTTAATCTCCACTGATTTCATTAAACTCTCAAACTCTGGATCTCTTATGAGCTGTCGAATTTGAGGACCGTCAAAAATCCAAGCTTTCAACTTTTCAATACTTAAACATGGAAAAGCTTGGCACATGTATACAAAACAGACCCCATCCTTGTCTAGAGCTCTGGTGAATTGCTTGATCAAGCCGAGCTTAATATGCAGAGGTGGATCCTATCTCTGTTCACCAGCGGCTCGTTGATGATGTTCCTTGCACAATAAGGCAATAATTCTTCCAGTATAGGCTTCTTCTTTAAGTAAAATTGTGCTCGATCTCTAATGTCCCACAAAGAAAATATAGGGCCTTTGTAAACCCAGACTGCTGTCCCAACAAAAAGTTAACCATTTTCAAATCGACACAAATCAACCACTCTTGCTAATTATAACGAATTTTCTCCAGAACGTACTTCACCGCATCCTACTTCTCTTTGAGTGTTGTTGAGTATGCGATGGGCACAGAGGCGAACTGGTTGTCATTATGCAATAGAACACATTTCAGTGATCGCTTAAATAAATAGTCTTCACTTTTACGTTTTATATTGTGTTACCCCTAGTTTATGCCGGAGCTGTGCAATATCAGTGCAATACACCAGGTCATTATTTTTAGTGAAATTGGGAGGTACTTTTCATGCCTGCTTCGGTAGAATGTGATGCGAGTTCTATGAGAGGAGGTTTTTGTCTTTCAGTCTCGATACCAATAGCTCAGCATTCGTATTTGACAAGTTGAAATTACGAACAAAGTCATTAAGCTTATGTTGAGAAAACGGATGTGGAGCGTCATAACCAGGAACAAACTTTTCTCCCTCATCTTCTTCAACACTGGAAGAGGAGGAGAAATCTTCAGCGCTCAATTCAAGAATATCATGAAATACAGACACTGGAATTTCATCGCAGTAGGACATAGAATGACGTGCAGATCACGATATTTGAGGCAGCTCCGGTTTTTATTGTTTATTACAGTTACATCAATGTCACAGAAGTAACAGTGAGTTGCATGGTTGGAAGGTTCCCTCCAAACTATATGGATTCCAAATTCCAAAGAACTCCTTGTTCCTTTGGTCCACTGACGAATATGCCTATGCAGGTCTTGCATATCATGTGAAGTACCCAAAGTTAATCTTGATCACCCAGCTTCATACCGAAATATGAATGATAAACACGCTTTACCAAGTTGATGACTCGGTTCCAGTTTGCAATAAAGGTCTATTCATCACAGATGTAGGAAAATACATCAGGTTTATTTTTACAAGATCTTCTACCTGAAGCAATCTTTTCACTGCAACAACAATTGAATAAAAAAAGAACCAAATAAAATCTACAGCTAAAAACGCATCTCCAAAAAATATATAACAGAAACGGCTGTTGATGGAACACAATGAGTGGGATTTGAAGCAGGTGGGCCCAGCGGTAAACTTCCCAATCATCCAATATTCAAAAGTGTTGCAAGACCTACTGAATATTCCAAAGGGAATGTCTTGTCGGGTTATGCACGAACAGCTTTCGAAGTAATAATTGATACGCGTATGTTAGAACATATCAAATACTGCACAGAAACTGAAGCGCGCCATGTTCTAAAAAACCATTGGACAATTTCAATTCAATAGTTGAAGATTTTTTAGCGAGGCATACGATGCGAAGTCGCTAAAAGCGTCTTATTTGTGGTCCAAAAATGAATCCATAATTTGAATGTATTTGTAAAACATGTTCTCAATAGTTGAATAAATTATTTTTACTATCACTTTTACATTACATTTGTAATAAATATTTATATTTGTATAATCTGTCTATTTTTGTCTAATTTAAGTTAAATAAAACATTTAAAAAGAAAAAAATAAGTATTTGTGTTTATCCGTCAATTTGACGCGTGTCCGTAGAAATAGGTTTATAAAAATGCCGTAAAGCTAGTGTTAATATGAAAAATTAAAACCTTTTGTGACAAGTGAATTTTGATTTGTTGTACAAAAATTATTTGACAGAAAAATTTTTCTCATCGAAAGCTCAAAATTATAATTTCATTGTAATTCATGAATTGTAATTCAGGTTGCAGAGAACTAATGTTAAATCTATCAAAAGTTAAGGGCTACATAAAAATGTCATAATCAATAAAAAATATAATTAATTGAATTACGGGCCGAAACATAAACATATTTTAGAGGGGGAAACTAGAAATTAATTATAATTAAAAGAATAAATATTAAATAATTTCAAATTCAAAAGAAGTCGCCGGAACATAAGCATATAAAATAATTAAAAAATTGTTTATCACAAAAAAGGAAAACAAAGGTCAGTTTTGATATTTGAGAGATTAAAAGTTAACAGTCATTGATTAGGAAAGATTATTATTAATGAAATTGAGTTGAACCCAAGAAATAAATTTTTCACGGTGAATTTATATAAACGCTAATAACTGTTTTCGCATTGCCAATTGCTCGAATTACTTGCGTGCAGTCGACGAAAACAAATTTATTGAAATCTTTATCTACCAATTTCATTGAACGGAGGAGTCTTTTTAATCGTTTAGTGAATTCTGTTAACAATTCGATCACAAGGGTGCTTCAAAATTTTCAACATGGTGTTTTGAGGTTGATAGATTTAGTTACCTAACCGAAAACACTGTCCAATTAACCTCAAACTAATGATCTGCGGGGCATCTCTGCCTAATTCTATTATATCTTTATAATGCCTACACTGAACAATTTCTCATCCTATCTACCTTGTTAATTTTGTATTTTTAGTTTTTCTATGAGACCGTTATAAGAATCAAGTTAAATTAAACATTTAAGTTAATTAACTAATTTAATAAATTATTTATTAATTAATTTAGTATTAAATAAATATTATATATATATATATATATATATATATATAATGATTGTGAATAATATTGAGCTGTCTACTCTAAAACCCTTATTGACAAATGTATTGTAGATTATTTTCTATAACTTAAGCCCAACATTCAGGCAATTTCATAATGACATCTCCCCAGGAGGTTTTGTTTTCACTCTCTAAGTATCTATAAGATGAATTTTGATTTTCCAAAAATTCGAAATATTTTCCGTTAAGTAAGTTTTACAGAAAACAGAAAATATGATAATTTAACAATGTAATGTCTCTGCTGAATAAAGAGTGAACCTGAAATGTGTGGTTTCATACTACAGTCATTTTCGTGGTTGTGTCAGTTGGTACATACCGTTTGGAGCACGCACAATTTTTAAGTTCTAGCTCACCGTTTCTAAATTGGGCATACCACATGACTAGTAACTATAGATACCATAGAAACATTGAATATTATTTTGGCGGGTGAGTCGTATTAGTTCCTTTCCGGAAATAATACAGAATGATAGGCTAAAGTGCTATATTTTTTCTTCATTTCACTCTACATAAGACCACAAACTGACTCACTAAATTAAAGGAACTTTACACTTAAATGTAACCACAACTGTATGCTACAACTAGCATTAGCAAGAGAACACTTCCTCCATTATGCCACTACGCATCAAAGAAGTGCGCTGAAATACGAATGGACTTATGCTACAACCATAAAAGTAAATAAAATTATAATAAATCAGTAATTTGATGGAAGTTTTTGATATACAATACACATCAATTGCTTTACAAATGCCTGTGTAATATTACAGCACATACTTCAATACACATGTAATGATATTTAACGTAACATTAAAACCAAGACTAAGTCATGCAAGAGCAAATATTCAACGCTTAAAACGAGGCATTTGAAAATTCTACAAAAATGCATCGACCCACATTCGAAGGTATACCAATTTAAACGAACAGCGACATTTCCTTCCAATTTTTGCTATTTTCAAATCATTTCCACTTTACCCTTCCCCTTTCCCCTCTATTTAATCAGGTAAAAAATGATATTCTCTGAGGCATAATTATCTTGTGTTCAATCATTTTAACTTTCACTTTTACTTCATCAACAAAATATCAACTCACCTGATGTCACTCAAAAACCCTATTAGATCTATTTCAAGTAAAATTTCGAATCCCGAAACAAGCTTCGGGATAATCAAGATATTTCATTTCATTTTCTCACACATGATTTTTACTATTAGAAATTTTCCGCAGCAAATTAACTTGCTACATACAACCAATAACATATCTCGCTTGATTTCAAACCTGTAGTAAATTTCCACCAAAGTTTGAGAACTAACCAATGGTGCTCGTTTACTCTTGTTGTCTATTATGATATACATTATTGAAGGGCGAATTTTTCCTAGGCTGAATCCACTCGCGCAGACAGATCGGTTAATTAGTTTTTCGAATTAGATTTGAAGGTTTTTGAAAATGACCGGTATAAACACACTTGAATAACTTGCACTGATGTCGCGCACGGTCACTCTTGCTACACTCCTGGCATTTAATTAAGTTCACAACTACAATGTAAACGTGATTCGGTGCACTCAGCACATAAATTGAAGGTAACTCTTTTATTCTTTCGCTCAATCGCAGCTTGGAAATCAAGAGGGCACTGGGACTAACAATAACATGAGCTGCAAAGTCCCCAGTAGACGGTTTAGGAAAAAATCAGCACAAGAATCGGTCTAATTCTTTTCAGGAATTTCAATAAGAGTTTTTAATTTCTCTAAATGAACTTCAAAATTTTTCTGGGTTTTTAGCGAAACTTAATAAATCCAGCTGGAGTTTCGTCAAATTTTTCCCCAGTGTTGATAGCACAGCTTTCAATGAGATGTTTGCGTCTAGATTTTCTTCCGGTGAATCAAAAGCATACGTTTCTTATCAATGAAAGTGATATGATTGCCAAAACATTCACTTACCCATAGAGCCTGATGAGTTCTACTCTTAAACAAAATTATCAAGCCTTTGCTCCATCAAGTAAAATCAATAATTTCAACGCGACTTCTTATATAATCGTATTTGAATATTTAATTACAATTAATTATTATATTGTTTGGAACTTTCATTTCAATAATTTTGAATACGAGGAATCAGAGAAAGATTTTACTAAACCCAATATTCGGCGATTCCTACCATCATCCTGAACATTTGGAATAGAGTTTATATATCAAAAACTTGATTTAGCATCGGCAGGCAGTTCTGATGGATAAATTTCTAACAAATCCATAATAATTATTGTGACATGTTACTTTGACAAATAGTATGCCAATAACTTCAAGATTTGCCCTTCGACAAACATGAATTATTAACTTCAATAAAGCACAATCTGTTAGTCGTATACACTTTAACTCATGGTGTAGATTTCATAACAACTTATAAACTACCATGCTATAGCCGGATAAATCATCATTAGTAACAAAATTAGTTGCCGTTTAAATGTTTTTAAAATTATTCCAGTTTCAAATTTATTACAAAACAAAATTCAAAGACTTATCATTAAACAAGACTCATCAGCCCACAATAAAGTATAATGATCCAAAAATTTATAATTCTCCCAGTTTTCATATACTATTGGAAGTGAAGAATCCGCATTTACTCAAGATCTGACTCCAATGAAGATATGGGCGCACCATCAAATCTCACCACACACATCTCCAAAACCAATACAACAGAAACTGCTGTTGATGGAACACAATGGGTGGGATTGTAAGCAGGTTAATTAAAACACAATATTAAAATGCAACTGTAGTACCTCTAACTTCCACATTAATAAAAATGTCAATTTAATAATTGAACTTAAAATATTATATGCTAATACACCAAACACCACTGAGATACGTTCTCTATAGTGGTGGTTGGCGTGTACAGCAATTTCTCACTCACCAATTCATTTACAATTCATGTACTGAATTGCTCATCATTTATGTATTTTGGAAATTTATTTTAGCCATTTTACAAATGGCTTTCAAGTAATTTTTTTTATTTAAAGTAAATTGAATTCCGATCCATATGAGATATGAGAAAAGAAACAGGAAAATACAAGAAAAGGATTCGGATATTAGCATCAACATCACAAGGGGACAAAATATGGAGCATTCAAGAAAAAACTTGTAGAATGGATACAGGTAACATGGGTAACTATGGGATGCTGAACTATAGGAACAACTTGAAATCATAGATGATATCAAAAACATTTTGAAGAGTGGCTGCATGTAAACGATAGGAAATTTAGAGAAGAGGAAAGGAAAGTTTGTTTACTTATTGATAATGTTTCTTACCCAAAACTGTTAATGAGAGAACTCACCAATATAAAAATTGAATTTCTCAACACAAATACAACATCCAGAACTCAACTGGATCAGGGAATCATTGAAAATTTTAAACAATTCTATCGAAAGAAAACAGTCAGAAGACTCCTAAGTAACCTAGATTCTGGTATAAAGTATGACATTAATCTTTTAGTATGTATGATTGAGATTAAAAATGCATGGGATAATGTCACACCAACAACTATCAGGAATTGCTACATAAAAGGACTCTATGGGCAAAACAGGTTGAACTATCCACGAATAATGCAAATGATATTGAACCATTTATAGAAAAAGTATGGCCAGAATTTCAACTTCTGGTGGATTCAAACATGCCATTTGATGAGTATATTGGTGTTAATGATGATATTGATATTCATGAAAACCCAGATGATCTAATCATTGAAGAAAATGCTGATCAAAATTTGGAAATTATGATAATTTTGCTTTTGAAGATAATATGACTATTACGAAGGCAAAATGGATTTCACGCAAAATACATTTATTTTTATTAAGGAGAGATGATGTTGGTAAAGAATTGATGAAGGCAATGAATTTAGTTGAAGAATTTTGTCTAAAGATAAAAACTACAAAAATTCAAAAAAAATCCTGAATATTTTGTTGTTGATTAAATGATTCCCAGGATTGTTTAATATATCTTTAAACATAACTTTTCGCTATATAGAGTGATTTGGCTTTTCAACTGGTTCAAATTTTAATATATATTATTAATGAGTTATATTTTATTAATGAGTCAAATTTTTAAAATTGTGTGGATACTGTTGCTCAATTATGTACTTTGTATGTCTACTTTCGTGTCATTAGCATAACAAGGAAAATTATTTTATTTTATAAGCGTTTTTAAATATTCATTCTATAATTCAAAAGCTCAATAATTCGAAATGAATTTCAACGTCCCAAAAAATTCGAATAATCGGAATATTCTGTAGTAACAACGATGAAAATGCTATTTGTGGAATTGCACAATGCAAGTAATTCCTGAAATATTTTAAGAGAAAATCAACCACGTAACAAATTCGGAAATTCCAATGAATTTAAACATTTCAGAAAAAAATCCAAGAAAATTTTTTTTTTAATTTGGAGAAATTGACGAGTAATTTGTTGACCAGGAAGTAGACGAAGAAGAACTGATTAATATGGTAATAAACTCCAAGGAATCAATCTTGAAAATAGCGCAATTTTTCCTCGAACCAATGTACCACGTAAATCGAGGGATGAGCGTATAATGAATCTCGATATGACCTCTCTAGGTTAAAAAATTAAAAATTTTTATTCCAGAGAACAATTTGACCAACTCCATTTAATCATCGCTTTACTAATTTACAAGTTCCACAAAACAATAATTAAAATTTTCAAATTTGGGAGGCCATTCCACGGAAAGCATTCTTACTAATCCAATTAACAGGTAATTAAATAAATTTTCAAGTCAAAAAAATTCGTTTGTTGTTTTAATGAATTATACGCAATTAAGGCTATTTATTTTCCGACCAAAATGGGCTTTTTATGCTGAAATCAAAATAAGAAAACACATAAGCAAATTTACATCAATCAATTGGGCAGATTTGGGTTTCTTAAGAAAATAATTACTGGTGTAATTTCTTTAGGATCTTGCAAACGCAAAATATTTTTTTCCTTTTTCAGAAAGATTAATGACGTAAAAGATAATTAATTAGTTTGAATTTTTGTGTTTAAATCTCTTTGGGGGACTCCACATAAATTTGAAATAATTTGGTATGCATTTACCTTCGTAACCACTACCTGTTTCCATTCCTCCTTTGGAATTTGTTCATTTTTCAACACTTGTTAATTGATTTTTAATTAATACATGGTACCATATATAAACTCTATAATTTAAATTATTTTTGAATCCTTCTGTAAAAGAATAATATAATAATAATAACAATGATTAACAATAAATAATCATAAATAATAATAATAAATATTAATATTATAAATAATAATAATAATAATAATAATAATAATAATAATAATAATAATAATAATAATAATAATAATAATAATAATAATAATAATAATAATAATAATAATAATAATAATAACAATAATAATAACAATAATAATAATCGTTTATATATAAGCTTCAAAAGAATTAATTTTAATTTGCAGCAAATCCACAAACCTCACTTCAAAATTAGATATTAGTTAGCAATTGGATTATAAATGAAATGGAATAACCTTTAATTTCCATGACTGATTCCAACTTTTGACACTGGAAGACGATCTAATATCTTGCCAAGAAATAATAGGCGTTATTGGCTTTGAGGTATGCCTTGTTATCAATAAAGAACAATTTTAAGTATAGGTAACCTACCTTTCCCATAAAAGAAAGCTATTTCTTTGGACAGAGATACCAATTGCTTTTATGTCCTGCAAAGATAGTTGACTTTCTAAATTAATAAACATAATAATAATAATAATAATAATAATAATTATAAAATGATGATTTCTTGGTAGCAGCATTTATTATTTAAAACAATAAAATGATAATTTAAGCCTTTTGCTGCAAATAATGCATTTAATGAAAAAATTTTCGACTATAAGATAGTCCTTGTCAATCTATCTTCTAGTCGAATATTTTTTCATTAAATACATTATTTGCAGCAAAAGGCTTAAATTATCATTTTATTATTTTAATAATAATAATAATAATAATAATAATAATAATAATAATAATAATAATAATAATAATAATAATAATAATAATAATAATAATAATAATAATAATAATAATAATAATAATAATTGAAGATTTATTCAACAAATGCTTAATTCACAACATCATAATTGAAACGAATATAAATATTATTCATTTAACAGTCATAAGATTATAAAAACACATCAAAGTTTATATTCTTATTGGAGTTCATATAAGCCTATTTAATAAACAAAGTTTATTTAAGTTTTACAATATCAGATATTACAAATAGTCTTATTTATCACATAATGTTTACATTAAAATTTGAATTTAACTTTATTAAGGAGCTATAAATTATTTAAATCAACTCGCGAAAAATATATTAAAATTAAAAATTTCATCTTAAATTTAACACAGCGAGTGTCAACCATTATTTGAGAACTTAGTACACCAAAAGACCAAATCTAGATACCATATTTTAGTAAGCTAGAATATAATAATAATATTTTTTATTACTTTAGTAAGATAACTTGAGGCCAGTAAAAGAGACGATCTTTTGAAGAAGATGGAAATAGCGTCCGGATAGTTCATAGACTCCATGGACATGTTATGACTGAGGTAGTGGGCTACCTAACACAGTCAATAAATTAAATAAGGACAAGACTTAAAAAAACCCCAATCGAATGTCAAAATCAAATTTAAATAATCACAACATTTTAATAAATAATTAAAAAAATCCCCATGTCAATAATATAATAATAATAATTTTTATTACTTTAGTAAGATAACTTGAGGCCAGTAAATGTCTTTTAATTAACTATTGGAAAATGAAAGTGCATAACATTGTAACAAATTAAAATAGTGTGAAAATAATTTTGAAATTCGATACAGAAAAAATAAAATAGACCCAGATTTTCTGGTCATTTTTAGTAAAGGCAAACAATTAATTACTTCTAAACTGGAATCTGGATCAATATTTTATTTCAGGATTTTTTTTAAAAATTATGGCAATTATAGGTTCGAATAAAAACAAAGAATTTAGGGTTCACAATATAATCGATAATAAAATAGGACAGTTAACCTGGGTAACAATTAAAGAATATATTTTATTAATTTTTAAATGTTATAATATTATTTGTTATAATTAATGCGAATATTTTTGTTTATTAATATTGATACAGGTTTATTGCATTTTAATCTACCATCAACTGCATTAATTTTTTTATTAATTAAACAATACAGAAGAATATTGATAGTCATATAACACAAACCCTTAAGCTATTAATATGAATAAATTAATATGAAACTTTCTATACCAGTTGACAAATTTTATGATATATCTGAAAAATGTATCAATTTTGATAATATTCATACCTCTCCACATTTCTTTATATTTTATGCCATTTGTTATGTAACCGATTTGTTTGACTCACAAGCATCATACGATTTTATTTCAATGCCAGTTAGGGTAATATGTAATTGCAGAACAAGTGAGAATGTTGATAATAGATCATTAGACACATGCAATACAAGATGTGAACATTTATTTATTAAAAACATTTTAAACTGTCGAGAAAAATAAATTTGTATTTTGTTTATGAATATCAATAAGTAATAGTAAACAGGGAATTGAGAGAAATAACTTATGTCCTTATGAGAGAAATAACTTATTAAGGAGAAAATATATACGGGCCACAGTAAATAAATTATTTGAAAATATAATTTGATTCCATTAATATAAATACATGTATTACTTTATCATAAGTTGCGCTTTATATTTTGAGGAGAATGTTGCTATAATAAGTTTGCTATTATAAATAAAGAATAATAGGGTCCCAATGAAAAATGAAAGGTGTTTTTCTCAAAATCCCAAGTGTGGAAAATATTAGAACAGACATCCTTCATTTAGATGTTGCGCAAGTCTGTTACTACTTTTAATACAGATGTATATACTGTAGTGCCTCTGACTTTGAAATTAATAAATATATTAATTTAATAATTAAATTTCAAATACATTATTAAATTAATTAAAATTAATTTATTTCGCAAATTCTTTTAGAATCAAACCCCGGTTTTTTTTAATCAAAAATGGAAATTCTAAAGATTTTTAAAATTTAACTTAAACTTAATTTATGTAAAGTATAGCTTTTCAAACGGAACAAACAGCTGCAATTAGAATCTTATGTGGTTATAATTATATTAAGGTTTTTAAGCATTATTTTAATTTTAATAAAATAAGAAACCATAGGATTTTGTCCATATAATTTTGTCCATATGTAATTTAGTCTTATGTAATTTTATCCCATATATAATATGTAATATAAAAATAAATTTAATTATTGCAAGACTTATTTCCATTTTATATTATACTTACCTAAATTAAATATTTTAAAATTTATTGATACCTAAATTAAATTACCGTATATACTCGCGTATAAGTCGAGAAATTTACGTCAAATTTTCAAGTCAAAATACCCACTTCGACTTATACGCAGGTCAAAAACCGTATAAATTAATTTTTAATGAAATCATTAAACCTTTTTTTATTTTTGTTACTTCGACTTATACGCGGGTTTCCAATTTAGGACTTAAAAACCTCTTAAATTTTACTCGACTTATACGCGAGTATATACGGTAGATCAAATTAATTAAATTAAATATACACAAAAGAATATTTAACAATATTACTATTACAGACTGGGTTTCAAATAATTAATAATAATTCTTCTTATTAAATAACAATTATTATCAATTGCAGCGAAAAATAAATATAAAATAAATTACTGGAATTTAAAAGATTTTATTTAAATACACAAACAATTCTAGAACGGGAATTACGTTGCGATTTTGTGGCAAAATACGATGTGATTTAAAACATACACGTACGAATAAAGTTGTAACAAGTGGTCAAGTGTTATCGGTTCATGATTAATGAAAACTGATTTGATTTATTAATTCTTTACTACTTTAGAAAATATAGTAATAAACAAAGTATTATAAATTTTTGATTATTAAATGATTTGAATTTAATACTTTTATTTATTCAATTACAGTGGGTCAATTGATAAAATTGAAATGAAAATTAAAAATGATGATCAAATTTAATGTTAGGTTCAATTACATCTTACATTTATTGAGCACATGAAATTGTATAAATATTCTAAAAAAATAATTGTTCTCAATGCGTTATAATTAAAGACAATTTATTACTCACTAAATCAATAAATGGCACGAAATATTTTCATTGTGAACATGAATATTCCAGGAATCAATAATTTAGCACTCACATACTTCATAAACACTATCTGTGACAATAACTGACTTCAATTATAGAATTTTATCATGATATTCTATTATGGTTTAGAAGGTTTTTACTGTAAACAAAATTATAATAAGACTTCCATTAATTATCTGTGGGTAAATTAGAGAATTTTACATTATATATATATATATATATATATATTCACTATGCCATGAGTGTCAAACTTTTCGGTGTATTCCGAATTATATTAGACTTCAAATAATTTAGCATTAATTTTAGTTCGCTTAAATGATCTTTCGCAAAATGAAGTTGACATTGATACTGTAAAAAATATTTGATTAGCAGTTCTAAAATTGGGAGATATCTCCTCTCCGTATTCAATTATAAATTACAGAAGTTTATTAGAAATGATTATATTTTCAGAAGTCCTCGATTTCCAAGTACCATAATACTGTGTAAATAATACTGCTCATCTACATCAATGTTATAGAGTTTCGTAAAGTTATCACATCATTCTATACTTCTCCGTTTCCAATTATTTTGCTTTTCAAATAAAACCCAACATAATTGCCAAAGATACTAATCCATACAAAAAAACCAATTACACCGTTGAATCTTTAATTACAAAATTAATATTGATTTGGTAAAAAAATATGACGGTGTCTTTAAAATATTAACTATATATTTTAAATGAAAAGTAAAGTTAAACAATCATCCAAATCAACATTTAAAACACTGTAAATATGAACACTAATCATTTTAAGTTTTCTCGACAGAATTTACGAATTGACGTAAGATATACTATATTTATGACAATTTGCTCAGTGACCTACTAATACCTTAAAAATCTATGCAAAATTACAAAGTTAAATCTAGCCTAGCTTTAAATATTTTGCAGAAACAGCTGTATGTACGGTCATATATTGTTAATCATTTGTTTTAATAAAAGATAATTTTTTTATAAATTTCGACATCCAAGGGCTTCCAAGGACTTCCAAGCATTCCAAGTATTATAGACGATTTACAACATTGTTATTTGTAATTCCATATCGAAAATTGTATTTTTATGTTTTGAGTAAAACATATTTCAAATATTTTAACTGTATATAATATCCGACAGCTCTAGGTGATCCATCCCATCAACAACGTTGATGATTAAAACAAATATAACTTACAATTATTTATTTCAAATAATGAATTAGGTGTATAATAAATATTTAAAGGTAAACATTTAATACATTTATGCGACAATGACTTACAATATTTTACATTAATTAAGTTAAATTTTAAGATATACTGCTACCAATAAATTTTAACTCATTTTATTAAATTATTTTTATTAAAATATATTGCAGTGTTGTCCAAACGGTGTGCCGTGAAATTTTTTTAAAAAAAGTCAAAATAACCCTGTTTTTCCAACAACTTAATAAAAGGAAATTGAATTGTGGATATTTTAACAGTTATTTCAAATTTAAATGTTAATCAGTCAATTAAATCAAAGAAGCGGGAACGTATGGTTAACATTGATCAAGAATTAAGAGTTTGTTTGTCAAAAATTCCACCACGATTGGAACTTATTTTTTCGGAACATCAAGCACATAAATCTCATTAACTATGTTTTATGAATTTTCACTAATTCACTAATTTTTCTAAATTTAAAATTTTTTACATTAAATTTATTTCAAGTAAATAAGTTTTTCATTTCTTATTAAAAGATTAGTAAAAGTGCAATAAAAAATTGCAAATAAAGCAAAAGAAAATTTAGGTGTGCCGCGAAATTTTTTAATTCAGCCAAGTGTGCCGTGGCTCAAAAAAGTTTGATCTACACTGATATATTGATTGGAATATTGAATGTGTTTATAACGACTATTTGTTTAAATATAGGAATATAAATATAAATTTTAACGTAAACTTATCGTAAACTTATGAATAATATAAATATCCTATCCAGCACTTCTAAAATTGTATTTACAGATTTATATATGTACTTATACAAGTGAATAATGTATAGCTTTTGTATAAATATAAGCGTTCAAAATTCTGTCGAAATATTATAAATATAGGGTTTATATAAAAGTTTCATGTAGCCATGTCAGGGAATTGTCAGCATACACCAGTTTTTATTTATGTTTGAATTGTTTAATGGTTATTGTACAATTATCAATATGAGAATAAATCAAATTATAACTCCTATTACGTACATTTTATTTTAAATATAATAATTTAATCCATTATAGCCCATTTTTTTTGAAAAAAAGTTATACTAAATAAATTTATGCGTACAATTTGAAAACATATCCCATTGTTGTTAATTTGTTTAATAATGAGGATGCCAATACACATTATTTTAGATTCTTATCAATTCCTAGTTTCATGCGTTGTCTTAAAATACAAAATGTTACACATGTGGACCAAAATGCATTAAATGATTAAGTTATCGGCTTCTAAAAAAGCCTAGTTCGATATATAAAATATGTTAATTAAATCTATTTATTTTAAAGATAAAATATTTATCAATATACTTGGCAAAAAAATGAAAAATTATTAGCATGTTTAACTATATCATGAGGATTTTTTTTTATTTATAAGTGTAACGATTTAAATCTTTAGAAAATAGTATCAAGTATATATATTTATATACTATTAATCTATTGTTATTAAATTTTATGGAAAACTGTTTTCATATGTAGATAAAACCGACAATTTCATTTAATACCAATTTCAACCAATCAAAAGATAACAAAGCATATTTAAAAGAACAAAAATTTTCAATACAGCCTTTTCTTAAATGTTTAACAACCAAATGTATAAAATTGGATAAAATTACAAACAATCTACATTAAGTGTAAGCTAATAATAAGATTATGATTTTATAAAAACGATCCTGCTATTCGACGCAATCTGAGTTAATTTCCAGAATAGGTATTTTTCTAGGTGCTCATAGTAATTATTTGTTTTATTTTGACATGTTTATTAAGTCGCGAGGAGACATTTCTAAGTTTTACTAATATAAACTGTATGACTTATCAGGCATAAGAACTGGTAAAACATTTTATAAAAAGCAAAAGCACTTACCCCAACCACCTTACTGACAATCTAAATGTAATGCATTTAAGGCTAGAGATATCCCAAGTTGAAATTTTAAAGGAATCTTAAATAATAATGCTTACAATTAAAGGGGGAAAATGTTTTATGTTTACTGACTTTATTAAATTGATGATTTCGCTTTATTTTATTTTAAAATTTATCATAAATCGTTTTAACATCCAACGAATTCAATGAAAAAGCACGAAGCTTAATATTTGAATTAAAATACAAAAAAATCAAATTTATGTTTTTCCTTCACTTGGTCAATAAAATACGTTTAATAGAAAATATAATAGGCTAAAAAATTTTTAAGTTTTAAAATATTTATAAATTAAAGGCAGCTGCTAAAATATATTTTGGATGGAGAAAAATTAATTGACATTCTACATTTATTTCATTGATTATTTCCAATAATAATTAAATAAAATATTATTGGATAAAGTGTTTCCAACCAATTAAAGCAGATACTTGAATATCTTTTTCAAATGGAATTTGACAATGATAAAGTAAAACAAACCTAAAAAAACCAGACTGGGAATCTGCTTGGTCCACAATCAATTATGCTCAAGGACACTGAGTTGCCATAGTGCGTTGTATCAACAGCCAGTCTCTGCCAGACTTCTCACTCCCAAATGACCCATGCCCATTATATAGGTGATGGATCGACCTATTTACAAGTTTGGCACTGTCTCACAATTTCCTTGACTGATGATTTTAAAACGGATGGATTCATTTTCCTGACTGAGGGCAATGTCCGATTTACTCCAAAACGATGATCCGTGTGGCAACTCCTTATTAGATCAATGTTTCAATCAACCCTGCTTGCACTTAACGCATTATCTACGTTAGATTGCTTTTGCATCTGCTTTTCAGTTGTGCCAACCACGCGTTCGACACCCTCGGCACTTTGTCCGCCTTGTTTAACTCCGTCCACACTAACTCCACCTTGACCTTTACATTATATTCGTTTATTATTGACTTGAGCATCTCAAGGCGACGTCGGGCCAATAATTCGGAGAACCTCTTTGATCTGGAATCATTGTTGAGCACTGCATTCAACCAACTATACATCGAAGCTGAATCTATACTGATTACAACCGCTTGCAAGTTCAAACCGATAGCTATTTATATTCCTTTCAATGCGGCTTCCAGTTCGGCGAGATTAATGTGAGCTGCATAGTCTGGCTTGCGCAACCATGTGGCAACATCCACGCATACTGTTCCAATTTTCACAACTACTCCAATCGCGAAACTGATTACATCATACCAAATAATTCCTGAATCAGTATTTATTACGTTCCATTCTTCTTCCACAGGATATCGTTTCTGTACTTTTCTGCAATCTCTCTCATTACCGTTGTTGTCCTTGTATCCACTTCTTGATCCCAACCTCTGTAACTAGAAAGTCGTTTTACAAACGAACAAACCGGTCTCAACCAACATTGCATCTAATCCAAACTTACGCAGGTGTTTGACTACAGATTCTGCTGGGACAAAACTCATATTCACAAATATATCGCCAACATTTACACCAGTTGCTTTACAATCTGTGTCCACTGACAAAACATTCTTCGTGATATTTGACGCGATGTTGAGACTGAACCAGAGACTTGTGAGGGCAAGCGTCTTTCCCATGAAATTAACTATTTGAAAGACCCACAAAGATTCATCAACTCGTATTTGTAAATACGGTGATTTCAAATCAACAACAGCAACATCCTCACCCCATCGTCGCCATTTCCTCAATTTCTTCTGACAAGCATCCGCTTGAGCATTGTGACTTGAGACATATTAGTTAATTTTCCAATAATCCAAAACTGATCATTTTCCTTTATTTTGTTGAATTACCACCATCAGGGAAGTACTGCTTTGATGTATCCGCTACAAGGCTGCAACCATCGTTCTTGATCCAAATTCCTACAGCCACATTAAATTCATCCTCGGGTTTGTGTGGAGGAACTTTATATAGATATATCGAAGTCATTAGCGCTTGTGGAGCATTCTCGATCCATTTCCACTTCAATATCCATGCCAAGAAATCCTTGTCCTCGATGTTATTGATCGAATTCGGCATTCTCCTTGATTCCATTACTCAATGCTCATTTGTTTCAACATTGACATCCGAACAACAGATTTCTTGTCTATGTTTTTATTCGCAAACACTCTAGTTCTCTGGATAATTACACCTTTTTAAATGAGTATCGCAAACATCCCTAACAGAACCTCACATCCCGGAACGACCTCTGGCATAACTGAAACATTTAAATTAATTCACTTACCCATGACGTTCATCGACACAGATCTCACACGCTACTTTTAACCCCGGAACTGCAATTGCCTTCAATCATAGTCTGAGAGTATCCAGTATCCAAAAGCGCTCGCATACTCATTCCATCTACTTGAATTGGTATTATTGGCGCGCGAACATTCCCTTGGCTGAATCCAGTCGCACTGACGGATCGACCATATCATTTCCCAAAATGACTTTACAACTTCTAGCATAATGGCCAGGACACTTATCACATTTCAATTTCGTGCATTGGGAACTTGCATGGGCATCTTTACACAATCGTAACATATGACACGACATCTAGAAATGGCACAAGCACGATCCATCAAATTCAATCCATAACATGTGAGGGACTTTGTTCTTTGTACCAATTGTGCCAGAGGAATTGAAAGAGCACCAGGACTGGGACTTATTTGGGCTGCTAAGTCATGTAGTAGACTATTCACGAAAAATAACATCAGCAAGCCATCTGGTTCTTTACCAGCGAGTTCCATCAGTGTTCTGATATTTCCCAAGTGCACGTCCAGATTTCCACTAGCTATCTAATGCATTTTCTTTAATTCAGCTACTGCCATTCAAGGTGTTTAGCCAAAGGTTTTTCCCAATTTGTAAGTACATCTACTAATGATATCTTGTTTTTTTCTAGCATATCGAATGTTGCATATGCATTCCCAGCCATAACCAACGGTAAAATTCCCAAGACTTCTGCTTTCCCGAGAAGCTTGATCAACTTTTGTGGCGCGATAGCTTGTGATTTTCCAAAAAAATAATTAAATAATAAAGTTTATTTAATAAATTCTTCTTTGAAATCTCCGCGTTTTGTTCAACTGCTTATTTAGACAAAATTCTTTAAACAATTAAATTGTTATTTTACAATTTAATTTATTTTCATTCAGTCTTCACTATAGATAAATATATTATATTTGACGCAAATTTTCGGCATTGAACCTTTAAAATGTTATTTGACCTTTGAAAAGACAGTGTCGAAAGTTTGGGTTAAATATAGATTATTGATCTATAGTCAAAAAATAAATGAAAGCAAATTAAACAGATGAAAAGTGAACGGAATGGATAAAATGGTTTTAATAATTCTGTTAACAGTTATATATAATTAAAACTTCTTCATTGAAAATACTTAATTAATTTCAGCAGCTTTTTCTTTAATCTTTGATCTATTTCCATTTACAATTTTATTTATTTTACTTCAGTTTTTGAATATAGATTGTAAGATGTTTAAAAATACTCTAAATATTTATATAGATTAATTGTAATAAAAGAAGTATTTTGTAAAGGAAACAATTACTTTTAAAGTAAAAATAACTATCAAGGAAAACTTTTAAATTATTAAAATAGTTAAAATCAAATTTAAAATTACAATAAAAAGTTTCATAAAGTTTTATTAAATATATAGGTTTATTAAAATATAATTGAAGTTAATTTAAAAAATAAATAAAAAAATACTGTAATTAAAAATCGTATGTTGAATGTATGAATGAATATTTAAAAAGATCATGTCAAGAAAAATTGCATAGTTTGGATTCTCCTAACTTTGTTCAAATATTGTGTAATAAAATACAATTTTTTGAAGCGTGAATTTATTTATAATTTAATAATTGATACAATTAACACCCAAAGTTCGGAAAAAGAAGATACTAACATAGATCAATGTTATAATATATCATTATATGATATATAACATTGATCTTTAGTCGATAACTGAATGAAGACAAATAAATTTATTCCATGTTTACATTAACTATCTTGGATTTAAGATGGATATTTGCAACTGGTTGTTTACTGATTACAAATTATTCATTTTAAAGTATATATATATATATATATATATATATATATATATATATATATATATATATATATATATATATATATATATATATATATATATATATATATATATAAATATATATATAAAATTACCATTTGCCTACGACATATATATACATTATCGAAATTATTCATGCCAAGACAATAATTGACATGTGTACCTAAATATCCACTTTGAAACAGTCCCTAGGTCATAAAATAATATGTAGGTCAATAAATAGCATTTTATATTTAAATATTGTCGATTTTATATGGATTATTTTGAGTATTCCTGACAAAGTATTTCGGCGTTCAATGGCTCATTTCGAAGGGGTTTTCTCACAGTACCTGAATCTCTATTGTGATGATCCAAGGTATTGCAAGGGTAAAGGTCATTTTAAAGGTTTGTTTGGACGGTCAAAATTTATGTAACCACGCGCGCAAGTATACTCTTAATCAAGAAATGGTATTAATAATGCATTTGCATTGAACATGTCTTTATTATTCATACATATGTATTGCATATGTTCTTTACTAATCATACAACTGTATTTATTCCGATTTTAATTGGCTAAATGTTTTATAAATAATCCAACATTTCAAAACTTTATCATAATGTCTCAAAATTTTACATTAATTTATTGGTCAGTCAACCAGAACAATGAAATCCTCAATAGCATCCAATACTTGGTCAATCGCACAGAGAAGATAATAGAACCCACACCCCTGGAATATCAATTACTTTTAAATTTGGAAGTATTGAAACAAAAGAGAAAATCTTTCAAATCAATATTTGACCAATTGTTTGATAATCAAAATAAATGGACTCGAATAATCATCAGGTTCATATTCATGAAAAATATCATAATGAAATCAGGCTCAGACTATGAAAACTATTTTCAATGGTCTATCGAGGTATATTATTTTAGTTTTAAATTTATTATTAATATTATTATTTAGATTATTGATTAGAAAATTGATCCTTGGGTAGATGTCAATGGTGGATGGTTTATCTGGTGACAATGGCATCAGAAAGAAAGAATTCGGATCAGAATATTCGGATATTTAAAAACATTTATCATAAATTATAATAAATGTTTAAATTTCTTTGTTGTTGTTTTATTTCATAAATATAATTAATTTTAAGATTTATTGAATAATACATGAACAGCCACCCCAACAGGTAGCTTTCATTATGTTTTCTGCATCATGATCAGTACAATCCAGAAAATCATTATATTAGTGTTATTCATTGTCTTCATGTTTAGGTTCATTTACGGTTTCATCATCATCTGACAAAATTTCTTCATTAACTTGAGAATCTTCATTTATTCCTGAATCACTAGAAGATTCCCATTCTCGATCAAATGCTTCTGAAACTGTCATTATTTCTCTAATTTTTACACCAGTTATTTTCTCTAATTTTTCGAATAAAAAGTTGTTTAAACTTTGTAAATAAAAATTAACAAGATATTAAATACTTTCCATTTTACCATTTTCTAACGACATTATTATCATTCTACATTTAAATAAGACTTTATTAAAGTTTGCATTTATATTGCAATTAATTTGCATTCATGTTTCAAAGTCTTTGTGATATCAATATTATTGGTATTGTTATTATTGTTATTAATATTATTATTGTTATTATTATTATTATTATTATTATTATTATTATTATTGTTATTATTATTATTATTATTATTATTATTATTTCTGTCATTTAAAAACAAACAAAAATATGAATAAATACTTTTATTAATATTTAACAACATTTATTAGAATAATTATGCAATTCTAGCATTATTAATTTTCCAAATAGGAGAAAATACATCATTATTATCAACGTCATATTCTTGAATCGTAATTGTTAGATACCAGTTTCTTGTTCCTTGAAGATTATTTCTGCAAAGGCATCATAATATCTTGCATATCGATATTCTGATACGATTGTAGACCATGTCAAGGATCATAGTTGCTGGCCGGTCTCTCACCAGGTCGTTCATATTAGGATAGTAGAACTTTAACTGTCCCACAATAATAGCAACATATTCATCTGAAAATTAAATATTAAAAATGAAAATAATAAATTAAAATTCACCATAATGTTCGATTTCATTTCCAATAGGGGTTGATATATTATACATTTCAAAACTGACATGAAATGAATAAACATTGTTTTAAACAAATTTTAACTAATCAGATTTTGGCCAATAAGAATGATTTCATTTTGAATGTTATTAACAAAATCTTTGTACTACAAATTTCGCAACCCTGGCACAACTACATTACCACTAGCAAACACGTTAACACACAAAGGATTATATTTCAACAATAGGAGGGCAGGAAATAATTCTGGTTCAAACATACAATAACATTTTCTTGACATGTTGTATAGATTGATAATATGTTCCATATCCATAGTAACCGTAATTGATTGAATTTTAATATTATTTATTCGATATTGTAACTTATTAATGTCCAAAGGTTTCTTGCATCACATTATTCTGCATTTACCGGATTTAAAAAATACTATAGGATATTTTCCGCTTCTATCAACAATTTGACGTGGTTTTGGAAACGTTATTTTTGACACATAAAAATACATTTATAATTTATATGTGTTAACATTATTAAATCATTTGGGAAATACTTAATCTTTATATACCATTTTTGGTATGAGTGCATTATATTGTATAACATAAACAAAGAACTACATTTATAAAACTCAATAACGGAATTAAGAAATGATGCGGTTTACCAAATCGTTGGCCCAAGCGGTACTGGGAAAACTCTGTTTGTTTGTAAGTTATTAAAGTCTCAATTATTCAAATCAAAATTTAACAAGATTTATTGGCATCGGGTGCAGATGAAGAACATGGATTGACTCGAGATAATTTCTGAAAGTTGAACAAATGAAAATAGTATAGGGGTTTGATAAAAATTGGTCAAGTCGCGTAAAAAAAAGGCGATGCCATTATTATTGAATGCTTTATATCAAGAAGCCAATAAAGAAAAGAGTTTTAATAATTTATTCACCAAAATCAATAGACATGTTGGTGTTACTATTATTTTTAAAACTCAAAACCTGTTTCACCAGGGTGGTGTACACATAATAGGGGTTGATATATATTTGAATGTTCATAATTTGTACATAATTCGAATGTTCAATATTTAGTTATTTGCAAGAATCCTAAAGATGCAACTGTTATTGATTTTCTTGCAAGACAAGCATATCCGAATAATCGTAATTTTCTAATGAGTGCATTTCAAGATGCTACTAAAATGCCACATTGATATATATTTCTTGATTTCACACAACAATATCCTGATAATTTAAGGGTAAAAACTAATACTTTTAACAACTTTCAAAGGTGCCATGGTTTATAATAAATGTTAAAAACATGCTTGAGTAATAATGTTTTTAAAAGCACG
>CAUHTR010004867.1:0-10128 GCA_959609185.1 Schmidtea polychroa | reverse complement strand
TGGCAAATTATAGGTCATTCTTCGACATGAAAATTCTTCAAACATTCTCATTTAGTTGGTTGATGGACCCTTTAGCTTGATCATAGGCAAGAATGGTTATTGACTTATGCAAAAGACCTTCCAATTGCTGAACAAGATTACTTGTCTTTGGAATATACGATGCCAGTGAAATTTGGTTTGCGTTGTGAAAATGAAATTCACATGATAAAACTTCCCTGTTCCGGTTTTTGTTGAAGTGGATTGGAAACTTTCCATCCTGTGACATAAAAAGTTTAGCAGAGTTTCATAGTGACTATCTTTGTCAGATAATTTCGTCAAAGCGCAAGCATCCGAGAAGAATTTCAAAGGATTATTTGGTATACAAGCCCCGTAAAATGGCTTGCTATTTGATGACTTGTAGAAATCTTCTATTTTACATATATTATTTCGATGAGTACCAACTCAAATTATGAAGGTAAGGAATGCATTGGAATCACTCTAAAAGAAGTTTAGATGATACTTTAGACGGTCGGATCATCAAATACCAGATGCTTTTTGTTGATACATTGGAGAATAAAACATCGTGTCTCTTCTGTGAATAGCCAATCAAAAAGAGTAAGCTCATCAAGTTCCTTAGTAAAGCACCTCGCAAGCTTATTGATTATGTTTCGTTGTTATCTAACATTATGTGAAAGTTTTTTAGACCATTCAACACTGTCACATACTTTTTGTTCGTCTTCACATCTAGCCGAATAGGCATAATCATCATTACTTTCTTCATGATCAATTTCTTCTTCATTGCTGTCTTCAAAAACTACTTTAACATCACATTCATTATCATTCAGATACATCATAGTCTCTGAATCGCCAGCACCATTTGTCTATTTTTTAGGTGGAACTCGAATGGCATCATATTCATAAACTTCATTATCTTTATTTTCATGAACAATATAAATATAACACGTTTGTAAAAACAAAGTTTGGACACTAATTCCAACTCTTCTAAATTCCCTAGTAGATGGTATGGTCACCGCGAAAACAGGTCACCGCCAGCACAAAGACATTTTTTACCCCACCCCCTCCCCCCCCCGGAAAAATTTTTTTAAATTTTTTTTTATCAACTTGAGAACAAAGACATATGACTCATCCGATGACTCATCAAGCATTCAAGGTCGACTTGAGAACAAAGACATATGACTCATCCGATGACTCATCAAGCATTCAAGGTCGACTTGAGAACAAAGACATATGACTCATCCGATGACTCATCAAGCATTCAAGGTCGACTTGAGAACAAAGACATATGACTCATCAAGCATTCAAGTTCGACTTGAGAACAAAGACATATGACTCATCAATGATATATAATTATTATTATTTTAAAAAATATTATTATTATTATTATTATTAGTATTAATCTATATACTCCGAGTTTATCCGACAAAATATTTTGTCCCCCTATGGGTAATGCTCAAAAGGGTACTACTCACGCTCAACAACTCACAAGGGTATTATTATTATTATTATTATTATTATTATTATTATTATTATTATTATTATTATTATTATTATTATTATTATTATTATTATTATTATTATTATTATTATTATTATTATTATTATTATTATTATTATTATTATTATTATTATTATTAATATTATTATTATGAGTATTAATCTATATACTCTGAGTTTATCCGACAAAATATTTTATCCCCCCTATGGGTAATGCTCAAAAGGGTACTACTCACGCTCAACAACTCACAAGGGTATTATTATTATTATTATTATTATTATTATTATTATTATTATTATTATTATTATTATTATTATTTTTATTATTAATAAAAAATCCTATCAACAGATAAATAATGTTGCGTGCCCACTGCAACACTATTACACAATAAAAATATAAAATTTCTAACAAAATTCTTTCAAAAGTTCTGTCATCAGGATCCACACGAATCTCATCATTAACAAATATTATTATTATTATTATTATTATTATTATTATTATTATTATTATTATTATTATTATTATTATTATTATTATTATTATTATTATTATTATTATTGGCAATTATTCATGAAACTTAAATTCTATGGTAATTTCATGATTTTCAACATTTTCATCATTTGCATGATTATTTTAATAATAATTTTTTACATTTTCAACATTTTCATGATTATTTCAGGAACTTTTCATCAAATATTTTTCAAAGTAATATTTTTAAAGAATTATTTTCAAAGAATTATTATTATTATTTTTTTTTATTATTATTATTATTTTTATTATTATTTGCAAAGTTATAATTATTATTTTAGAAGTTTCATTATTATTATTTACTTAAATATTCATAAAACCTAATTTCTTCGTTAATTACATGATTTTCAACATTTTCATCATTTGCATGATTATTTTAATAATTTTCTACATTTTCAATATTTTCACGATTTTCAACATTTTCATGATTATTTCAGGAACTTTCATCAAATATTTTTCAAAGTAATATTTTTCAAAGTATTATTTTCAAAGAATTATTTTCAAAGAATTATTTTCAAAGAATTATTATTATTTGCAAAGTTCTAATTATTATTTTAGAAGTTTCATTATTATTATTTACTTAAATATTCATAAAACTTAATTTCTACGTCAAATTCATCAGCAAAGGTAAATGATTCTTCAACTTCATCATTATACGATACAGATATTTTGATTTCTTCTTTCATTACACTGTTTGCTTCAAATAGATTAAAACGTAATAAATACTCGGTCTCCGTAACAACATTTTTCAACTTATTGCAACCCATTCGTTTGGCATCTTCAATAGTTTCGAATGTTATTGTAAATGGTTTAAAATCACAACTGATATTTAATCCATCCTTGTAAAACATATAGCAATGCGAATCTAATATTTGATTCGGAATATGATATGTTTTATCATAATTACTGATAACAAAGATACCGCTACATGTTTTCACAATATTCCTTTTGAAATCAATCTTACATTGACTATAAAATGGGAATGTATTGTACACGAATGTAAAATCTTGCAGTGCAACTTCCCAGTCCCCATTTAAAGAAATCGGATTCTGGAGATTGACCATAAATTTACTGGCTTGATTGTCTGGATGAATTAATGGGCAACTATTGCTCGGTAAAATAGTATAAAAATTCACTTTACTAGGTCTTTTGCTGATATCCATGACGGGTTTTGATAACCATACCATTTGACATAGTATTGTTTATCCTTACCGACCTTTTTAGTTTTCAATATTTTTTGAATTCTAAATACTTTTGGGGGAGGAATGACTTGTAATTCCTGCTCATAAAATTTCCCTTGTACAATATTATTATCATTGTCTTTGATGACATACATTACAGGATTCTGTTTAGTATTTATTTTTGAAATTAAAAAGACTTCATCACTCCAATTTGTATCAAAATTTTTAATAAATGGTGATGCACTAATTTTACTAATTCTAACATGGTCACCGACTTTATATTTAGGTTTTGCAATTTTTACAGATTTCTTAGAAGTCAATGATGTTTTTGATGTAATATCAACCGGTCTCAATCCATTCAGTCCTCGATGTGATGAATGATTATAACTTGTTATTATTTTCGGTAAAGCATTTACCCATTTTTTATTACCTTGATGCACGAACAATTTCTTTAATCTATCTCTCAATGTTCGATTAAATCTTTCAACGTGGGCAGCTTTGTATTGAGAATGTACCGAGTAGTGATTTATTTTCAGTTTATCGAGGATTTGCTTAACTTTGCTATTGTAGAATTCTTTACCTAAATTAATAATAATAATAATAATAATAATAATAATAATAATAATAATAATAATAATAATAATAATAATAATAATAATAATAATAATAATAATAATAATAATAATAATACCTAAATCTGTTTGCAAGTTATTAGGATGTCCATCTTTAAATAAAATATTAATTGCCTTGGACATTTCTTCTGCAGATTTTGCCTTGACTGGTATTGCTCGTGCAAACCTGCTGTATACATTAATACATGTTAAAATATATTTATTCCCATTGTTAATTTTCGAATAAGGTATCATCTCCATCAAATCCATTTGCCATAAATCGTCAATACCGAATGTTTTATACGCTCTTGTTGGAAATCTTTTCCGCATTGGTTTGTTCAAGCTGTACGCAAGCTGATCTGATAACCACTTCTGGGTTTCTTTTTTCGAATTCGGAACTCTTTTCTTTAATTTTGCCACTCCACCGAAACCGGCTTCGTCTTCTGGGTTCGTCCAAATCTTCTCCATTACAACAAGAAGATTTAAAATTAAATTTAATGTCGGGCAATGAAGGATTAGCACCCATTGTTTATGACTGTGTAACTCCACCTAATAATGATAATGCCAGAGGTATCAATGCACCAATAAATCCACCTTGTTGTTTATATATAATTTTCCTCATTTGCTTACGATTTTTATTATTTACTAAAGATAACAATGGTTTCCTATGTTTGCTCAATAAATGCTTTTTTGATTTACTGATTTTAATTTTGCCTTTGACTACTTTAAGTATAATATTGAGTAAATCATCGACAACAAAATTTGGGAATGATTGCAATATATTCATTCTTTTCATACTCGGGGCCTTTAACAATGCATTAAAAAATGGAAAACTGCGATGATTTTTAACTACTTTTTTACCGGTTTTACGGGTTTTACGGGTTTTACGTTTAGGTTTAGGATTTTTAGAAATAAGATTCATTGCAGAGAAATTTTCAGTTACAAGTTTTTTAGATGGTGTATAACTAGTTGTTGGTGGAACTTTTGGAACTTTAATAGTCTTTCTAATACCTTTTCTTAATTTCCTAATATTTTTCACCCTTGCTTTTAAAAACATTATTATTCATAGAGGTTTTCAACTTTGTTTATAAACCATGGCACCTTTTGGGTTGAAAATATCTGTTTTTACACGTAAATCATCGGGACATTGTTGTGTGAAATCGAGAAATATATATCCATGAGGTATTTTTGTAGCATCTTGAAATGCACTGATAAGAAAATTACGATTATTAGGGTATGCTTGACGTGCAAGAAAATCAATCACTGTTGCATCTCTAGGATTCTTGAAAATAACTAAATATTGTACATTTAAATTACGTGTTCGATGTGCCCCACCTTGATGAAATAGATTTTGTGTTATGAAAATAACTGTTACACCGACATGTCTGCTGATCTTTGTAAATAAATTATTAAAATCTTTTTCTTTATTAGCTTCTTGATACAAATCATCGATAATAATGACATCACCTTTCTTTAATCGGCTGGACCAGTTTTTATCGAATCCCTTTACTATTTTCATGTTTTTTAATTTACAGAAACTTGATTGAGTTAATCCATGTTCTTCATCAGCACCCCTATGCCAATAAATCCTGTTGAATTTTGATTTGAATAAATTTGATTTTAGTAATTTACAAACAAATAATGTTTTTCCACTACCACTCGGACCAACGATTTGGTATACTGCATCATTTCTTAATTCCATTTCAAAAATTTTATATATATGTATTTGTTTATATTCGATGATTTAATGAACTCGTGCTCAATTTGTATATAAAGACTAATTTTCATAAATGATTTAATAATGTTAGCAAATATAAATTATCGAGGAAATTTTGATGTATCGAATATGAGGTTCCCACCAGGGAAACCCCAGCAAATTATCGATAGAAGCGGGAAATATCCGATAATATTTTTCAAGACTGGTAAATGTCGAATCATGGGATGTAAGAAACCTTTGGATATTAATAAATTACAATATCGAATAAATAATATTAAAATCCAATCAATTACCGTTACTATGGATATGGGACATAGTATCAATCTATATAACATGTCGAAAAAATGTGATTGTATGTTTGAACCGGAATTGTTTCCGGCACTAAGACTAATAAAATATAACCCTATATGTGTCAATGTGTTTGCTAGTGGAAAGGTTGTCATGTTGGGGTTGAGAAATTTGGAGTATAGAGAATTTGTTGACAATGTTCGAAATGAGATAATTTCATTGGTCGATTTTTAATTGGTTAATTTCTAATTGGTTATTGATTGATTTAAACAAACGTTTTTTGTTTAGAATTCATTTTTTCAACACTATGTACAAATTACCAAGCTCTGCAACCCTCATGAAGGATATTGACGATTCCGGTAAATTTAAAATTTTTATTTTCACATTATTTACTATTTATTATTTTAGAAAAATATATAAAAGTTATGATCGATAGGATAAAATATTATTATCCGCAAATCATTGAAATTATCAAGGATAGAGAAGTAGAAATAATTCCGGACCTCATTTTCTACGCAACGCAAATTAGAATAATGGAGGTATTTCACCAGTTCTTGTGGGATATAAAGATAAACAGAACCATCAAACAAATGGAGCCAGAGTACCAGTGCATCATCGGATGCTCATGTTGTGCCGATCGATACCGGCGATATGTCGAATGGGAGTTAGTGAAAACTCTGAGAAGGTTTCACTACTCCCGGATTGTTGATTTGGGTTACGAATAAATGTATTTAATGTTTGAATTGTGTTTTTTCTTTATATTTAAAATAGTAATAATATAAATAGAAATAGTAATAATAATAATAATAATAATAATAATAATAATAATAATAATAATAATAGAAATAGTAATAATAATAATAATAGTAATAATAATAATAATAATAATAGTAATAATAATAGTAATAATATAAATAATAGTAATAGTAATAATAATAAAACATTAATAATAAAATATTAATAGAACATAAATGCAGCATTAATGCAAATGACCTGCAATTTTAAACAAAGACATGCTATCATCTGATTGGTTGATAGACATGAGTCAAAGGTATAAAAACCCTGTAACATTTAAATTTATTCATTATTCACGATGACCAAGAAAATTTCAAGCACCGAAAAACCTAAAGAAATGGTACAACCAGTTCAAATGTTCCACAACTACAAAATGTATTTTTTGAAAGAAGAAATCAATATGAAATTGGTTGCACCAGTCAAGCTAATTCCGACTAAATTCGAATTCTTATCCGGCACGCTTTCAATGATTGATGTCAAAACTATTGATGATGTTTTTAAACGGATAGATTCGAATCTATCATGTAATCAACATGCATGGTTCAACAATAGATATGCAAGATTTTATGATGCTTTTGATGAAATCAGCTTCAAAGAAAATGAAAATTGGTATATAACAATTGCAATCCAGGGATATAAAGTTGATAATAATGATGTATATTCTCCTATTTGGAAAATTATGTCTGCTAGACTTTCACAAATATTTTAATGTTATATTTAATAAATGTATTAGTCAGATTTGTTTTTCTCTTTATTAATTGCAACATAAATGCAAATGACATGCAAATTTAACAAAGAAAATCTATAAACAAAATTATAATATAGTTTTAAAGTGATGAAAATGACTGCAGAAAAAGGTTAACATGATTAATTAATTACCGAATTATTTATTATTTAGAATTTTTAATCAACTTTTTGTTGGAAAAGTTAGCAGAAATATCTGGTGTGAAAATTGAGGACATATTATCTATTACAAATGCCTTAAATATCGGCTGGTTAGTTGAGAGTCAAGATACAGGATTTGATGATGAGGAAGAAACTCAAGAAACTGATACTCAAGAAATTGATGAGGAAATCTATGAACCTATAGAGGAACCTAAAGATGAATCTAATGATAATATTACGAATGATTGTATTGATCATGTCGTTGAAAATATAATGAAATGTGGAGATGACGACTGCGAATGTGTTAATAAATTTTAGTTAATTTTTGTTTGTAAATTTATTTAAAATAACTATATTAATTTTATTTAAAAAAAAAATCAAAATAACTAGATTAATTTTTTATTTAAAAATCTATTTAAAAAACAAAATAACTACATTAATTTTTATTTAAAAATCGATATATAACATACAAAATAGCAACACCTGTTGCAAGTTTTACATAGGTTTTAAACTTCATTTTGTGCTCGTCGATTTCTTTTGCATTTCGAGCGAGTTGGTTCAATACACCCCATCCGCCATTGGCTTCTATCCATGGTGTAAACTTGGACTTGATTATCTAGAAAATAAATATTATTAAAATATAGATTATAAAAGTATTACTTCTTGAGACCACTGATAATAGTGCTCGGAGTCCCATAAACTTTTTTCTATGATGATTTTCATATAAGCAAAGCCTACTATTATTCGGGTCCACTTCATCTCGTCATCACATAGACAATTAAATATCCGGTGAAAATAAAACTTTTTTGTTTCTAGGCAATCTGACTTGAGCATATCTTCGTAATCGATGTGATTCCCTTCAATAATTTTTTCTGTCCGATCGACCAAGTAACTGAGGCTTTCCATGATGTTCTTGTTGATAACTTCGCTTAAAATATTTTCAATAAAATGAGACATTTCTAAAATAATTTAAAAAATAATGTTTTATTTATACTAATACCGTATGTTTCTGATTGGTTGATAGACTATAAATGTAAAAGAAAGGTTTTGATTTGATACACCAGGAAAACTATATTCATATAGCTAATTATTATAACGAGTGTGTGCTAACACAATACTATAAATTTTATAATATTCGACTATGTTTTTAGTTAACCATGATTTGTGATAGGATTTTTTATTAATAATAATAATAATAATAATAATAATAATAATACCCTTGTGAGTTGTTGAGCGTGAGTAGTACCCTTTTGAGCATTACCCATAGGGGGGATAAAATATTTTGTCGGATAAACTCAGAGTATATAGATTAATACTCATAATAATAATATTAATAATAATAATAATAATAATAATAATAATAATAATAATAATAATAATAATAATAATAATATTTGTTAATGATGAGATTCGTGTGGATCCTGATGACAGAACTTTTGAAAGAATTTTGTTAGAAATTTTATATTTTTTTTTTTTTGTGCAAATAGTGTTGCCTGATGACAGAACTTTTTTGAAAGAATTTTATATTTTTATTGTGCAAATAGTGTTACAGTGGGCACGCAACATTATTTATCTGTTGATAGGATTTTTTATTAATAATAATAATAATAATAATAATAATAATAATAATAATAATAATAATAATAATAATAATAATAATAATAATAATAATAATAATAATAATAATAATAATAATAATAATAATAATAATAATAATAATAATAATAATAATACCCTTGTGAGTTGTTGAGCGTGAGTAGTACCCTTTTGAGCATTACCCATAGGGGGACAAAATATTTTGTCGGATAAACTCGGAGTATATAGATTAATACTAATAATAATAATAATAATAATAATAATAATAATAATAATAATAATAATAATAATAATAATGTCTTGGGAAAATGTTAATAACTTTGTCAATATTAAAGATGGTGATGACAACAATGGGTCATTCGAAAGGTCTTGCACCAAGCTTCAAAATAAGCTATCGATCGATGAAATAGTTTGATGGGAACGATAACTTTTGGCAGGCCAAATAGTAGGTCACCGCGAGCACAAAGACATTAGAAATAATAATATTTTTAAAAATAATAATAATTATATATCATTTAACAAGGTCTTGGGAAAATGTTAATAACTTTGTCAATATTAAAGATGGTGATGACAACAATGGGTCATTCGAAAGGTATTGCACCAAGCTTCAAAATAAGCTATCGATCGATGAAATAGTTTGATGGGAACGATAACTTTTGGCAGGCCAAATAGTAGGTCACCGCGAGCACAAAGACATTAGAAATAATAATATTTTTTAAAATAATAATAATTATATATCATTGATGAGTCTTTGTTCTCAAGTCGAACTTGAATGCTTGATGAGTCATATGTCTTTGTTCTCAAGTCGACCTTGAATGCTTGATGAGTCATTGGATGAGTCATATGTCTTTGTTCTCAAGTCGACCTTGAATGCTTGATGAGTCATCGGATGAGTCATATGTCTTTGTTCTCAAGTTGATAAAAAAAAATTTAAAAAAATTTTTCCGGGGGGGGGGGAGGGGGTGGGGTAAAAAATGTCTTTGTGCTGGCGGTGACCTGTTTTCGCGGTGACCATACCATCTACTTTCCCTC